>ML348717.1:5184-17083 GCA_005239505.1 Nicotiana paniculata | reverse complement strand
TGGTTGCTAATTAATCGATAGTTGCTCTCGTAGCCTTCTCCCGAAGTACTACTCGCCTATTCTTAATAGATTAACGCATATATTCCTATGAAATTAATCTATAAGAACGTACTAAGATTACTATGTTTAATTAATCACGGTGACTAGGTATATTCCTATCCTAACCAAAAATGCACTCCCCTGAAGGGTTAAGATCGCGCTCTCTTCAATTCTCCTCTAATCTATATACGGCTTTCCCAAGCATAACATAGATAGTATATAGAACCTAATTGCTGGCCAAACAATTAAGCAATTAAACGCAGAATTGAAGAAACAACCATATATTGAGTGAATTATAATCAAGGTTAAGTTAATATCAAATAACAATATTCATGGCTAAACCACAACCCCAGAAAAATGGGTGTTTATCCACTCATACTAGAATTAAACAATTGCATGAGTTTTGCATAAACGGAAAATACTAGATTAAGATGAAGAAAACTGATAATCCTTTGCTTTTTCAATGATCTTGTGTGTATATTCTCTCCAAAAATGGCATCTCCCCTCAAAGTTGTGTTTTTGGGTCTATTTATATGTTTGGGACAAACCCTAAATGTGTAGGAGACTTCTATTCCAACCCGGAAATACTTAAAAACCTTTAAAACTCAGAGTTGACTGGACCAGGCACCTAGGTGTTAAGCCCCAAATTCCCCCTTACAGCCTGGGCAGGCATGGCGTTAGGGGTCAAACGCATGGCTAACGCCAGGGTCACCCTGGCCTTAAGGGCCAAACGCCCCCTTAACGCTTGGGCATGCCTGGCTTTAGGGGCCAAACGCCCGGATATGGCCCGAGTCACTCCTTTTCAACTCTTGAGCGTATTTTTGACGTTTATGCACCCATTTAGCTCGGCTTTCATCTCCAATTCACCTACACATGAAATAGACTCCATTATGCACATATAACGTGTATTTTTATCACAAAAGCACGTAAAATGTAAGGTATATGATTCTTAAAACTATGGATTCTAGCCACACATCATGTATCATCCCAGGAAGGCCATTGTAGTGGCCAACACCTTGAGTAAAAAGACAGCGAGTATGGGCAGCCTTGCTTACATTCTAGTCGGTGAGAGACTGCTTGCATCAGATATTCAGAATTTTTCCAATCAGTTTGTGAGGTTAGATATTTCATAGCCCAGTCGTGTCCTAGCTTGTACAGTCGCTCGGTCTTCCTTGTTTGATCGCATGAGGGAGCGGCAATATGATGACCCTTATTTGCTTGTCCTTAGAGACACAGTGCATCACGGTGGTGCCAAGAAGGTTACTGTTGGAGATAATGGAGTTTTAAGGATGCAGGTTCGTGTTTGTATGCCCAATGTAGAGGGACTTCATGAGTTGATTCTTGAGGAGGCCCACAGTTCCCAGTATTCTATTCATTCGGGCACCGCAAAGATGTATCAGGACTTGTGAAAGCATTATTGGTGGAGGAGGATGAAGAATGATATAGTTGACTGTGTAGCTCGGTATCTAAATTGTCATCAAGTAAAGTATGAGCAACAGAGGCATGGTGGTTTTCTTCAGAAGATGGAGATTCTTGAGTGGAAGTGGGAGCATATCACTATGGATTTCGTTGTTGGACTCCCACAGACTCAGAGAAAGTTCGATGCGATTTGTGTCATTGTGGATAGGCTGACTTAGTTCAGTACATTTCATTCCTATGGTAGTTACCTATTCTTCGGAGCGGCTGGAAGAAATTTATATCTGCGAGATCGTTTGTCTTCACGGTGTGCCCGTGTCTATCATTTCTGATTGGGGTATGCCGTTCACCTCACATTTATGGAGAGCAGTACAGCGTGAGTTAGGCACGCGGATTGAGTTGAGCACAGCGTTTCATCCTCAGACGGGCGAACAGTCCGAGCGCACTATTCAGATATTGGAGGATATGCTTCGTGCATGTGTTATAGACTTCGGGGGATCGTGGGATCAGTTCTTGCCCCTTACAGAGTTCGCCTACAACAACAACTACCAGTCGAGGATTCAGATAGCTCTCTATGAGGCATTATACGGTAGGGGGTACCGGTCGGCAGTTAGGTTGTTCGATCCGGGGGAGGCTCAATTTTTTGGTACAGAACTAGTATAGGATGCCTTGGATAAGGTCAAGATTATTCAGGATCGACTTCGTACATCTCAGTCCAAGAAGAAGAGCTATGCCGACCGTAGAGTTCGTGATGTTGCATTCTTGGTCGAGGAGAGTGTGTTGCTGCAGGTATCACCCATGAAGGGTGAGGTTCGGAAAGAAGAGAAAACTGAGCCCTAGGTATATCGAACCTTTTTTACATTTTGGAGAGAGTGAGAGAGGTGGCTTACAGACTTCCATGTGTCCATGCTCCAAAAGTATCACGGTGATCCGTCCCATGTGTTGGATTTCAGCTCTATCCAGTTGGACAAGGATTTGACTTACGAGGAGGAGCCGGTGGCCATTCTAGCCCGGCAGGTTCATCAGTTGAGATCGAAGAGTCATCCTTCAGTCCGAGTACAGTGGAGAGGTCAGTCCGTCGAGGCAGCTACTTAGGAGTCTGAGTCGGACATGCGCAGTAGATATCCCCACCTTTTCACCAGTTTAGGTACTTTTCTATGTCCGTTCAAGGACGAACGGTTATTTTAGAGGTGGAGAATGTGATGACCCGATAGGTCATCTCATGTTTTGAAACCTAATTCTATGATTCGAAGCCTTAAAATCATGTTTTAGCCTTCCTCGATTTGCATGCACAGGCCTGGGCGTCTTTCCGAAAAGCTTTTATGATAAAAACTGGAAAAAAAAAAAGAATTTTTGCCTAAAACTTCATTTGAGTTGACTTCGGTCAATATTTTTAGAAAACATACCCGGATTCATGTTTTGACGGTCTCGATGGGTCCGTATAGTAATTTGGGACTTGGGCGTATGCCCGGAATTGGATTCGGAAGTCCCTAGCCCGAGATATCGGACTTTATCAAAATTTGAAAGCCACAAACTTAATGAATTTGACATGTTTGACCAAAGCTTGACGTTTTGGATAACGCGTCCGTATTTTGGTTCTGGAACCCGATATAGGTCCAATACTATAGTTATAACTTGTCTGTGAAATTCGATGAAAAACGAGGTTGGTTTGACGTGATTCGGACGTCTGGTTGTGAAAATAGAGGTTTCAAAGTTTTCTTGAAAAATTCATTTTATTTGGTGTTCAATTTGTAGTTCGAGGTGTTATTTTGGAGATTTGATCGCCCGGGCAAGTTCGTATGATGTTTTTAGACGTGTGTGCATAGTTGGTTTGGAGCCTTGAGGGCTCGGCTGAGTTTCGGATAGGCTACGGAGAGAATTGAACTTAGAAATAATAGCTGGTGTGCATCAGACCTGCAGATTTCGCATTTGCGAGATCTGGCTCGCATTTGCGAGCCTCGCATTTGCGAGGAGTTGGCTGGGGGTGGACCTTCGCATTTGCGAAGTTTTGGTTGCATTTGAGATCCTTTCTTATTCGCATTTGCGAACACTTTTTCGCATTTGCGATGACTGCAGGCCTAGGGCACTTTTCACATTTGCGAAGAAAATGTCGCATTTGCAGGTTCGCATTTGCGAACCCAGGTCGTAAAATGTGATACTTGCATCTGAACTAAAGATGACTTAGATGGTATTTTTGATTCATTCTTCAAATTCTCAAACCTAGAAACACAAGAGGCGAGTTTCCAAAGGACTTCTCTTCCCCAAATCATTAGTAAGTGATTTAAACTAATTTCTTTCAATCTTCCACTACTTTTTTGTAAGATGCAACCAAAAATCTAAAGTTTTCATGGGAGAATTGGGGGTTTTTTGGGGTAGAAATTAGGGATTTGGTAATTTGGGGATTTAGACCTCAAATTGAGGTCGAATTCCAAAACAAATAAAATAACCGGGCTCGAGGGTGAATAGGTAATCGAGTTTTGGTCCGAATTTTGGGTTTGGACCAAGCAGGCCCTTCTGTTGACTTTTTCAAAAATGGCCTAAATTGAATTCTTTACAATCGTGGGTAGTTCCTAAGGCTTAAATTGAATTGTTTGATTGGTAATTTCTATATTCTATTGGTTCGGAGGTTTGTGTGAAAGGAAAATTCGTGGTTGAGCTTTGAGTTTGATCGTTGGAGCGAGGTAAGTGTCGTGGTTAACCTTGTCTTGAGGGAATGGGAATTGTTTGCCTAATTGCTACTTGTTTAATTGTTGGGAACAATATATATATGGTGACGAGTACTTATGCGTTGTATTCGGGTTAAAGCATGTGGCTGGGGCTTGGCTTCTTCATATTATAGCTTCCTTTGTTCATGTTATCCATGTTTAGACTGGTATTGCTAAATTGATCGCTTTTATTATGTTTATGAATCTTGTTGTGATAATTTAGTATTGATTGCGAAGTTAAGGTTGGCATTGTGGAACCAATTGTGAAAGTAAGGCTTGTACTTGTTATTTTATCTTGTTATTTGTTTATTGCATTATGGTAAGGGAGAGTGTTAATGCATGCAGGACCAAGCGGGCCTGGGAGTTGACTTTTTCAAAAATGGCCTAAATTGAATTCTTTACAATCATGGGTAGTTCCTAAGGCTTAAATTGAACTGTTTGGTTGGTAATTTGCTAGATTCTATTGGTTCGGAGGCTTGTGTGAAAGGAAAATACGTGGTTGAGCTTTGAGTTTGGTCGTTGGAGCGAGGTAAGTGTCGTGGTTAATCTTATCTTGAGGGAATAGGAATTGTTTGCCTAATTGCTACTTGTTTAATTGTTGGGAACAATGTATATGTGAGGTGACGAGTACTTATGCGTTGTAGTCCGGTTAAAGCATGCGGGTGAGGCTTGGCTTCTTGCAATGATAGCTTCCTATGTTCATGTTATCCATGTTTAGACTAGTATTGCTAAATCGATTGCTTTTATCAAGTTTACGAATCTTGTGGTAATAATTGAGTATTGATTCTGAAGTTGAGGTTGGCATGGTGGAACCAATTGTGGAAGTAAGGCTTGTACTTGTTATTTTATCTCCCTATTGTTATTTGTTCATTGCATTATGGTAAGGAATAGTGTTAATGCACGCAAGGTGATGTCGTGCCGTTTCTTTTGACATTACGTGAGGATGAGAGTGAAAGCACGAAGGGTGATGTCGTGCCATATTGTGAGTGTTAATGCACGAAGAGTGATGTTGTGCATTATTGTGAGTGTTAAGGCACGAAGGGTGATGTTGTGCCATGTTATGAGAGTTAAAGCACGAATGGTGATGTCGTGCCGTTTCTATTGATTTTATGGTGAGGATGAGAGTAAAGCATAAAGGGTGATGCCGCGCAATCTTTCCTTTACTGTGTTTACTTGTTCTTATTGGTTCATAGTATATTGGTTGTTCAAGTTATCATTCTGCTGTAGTTCTTTATTCGTATTCCTCCAGCATGTTTCCCCCTCCCGATATTACTTGTCTAGTTCTTCATTGCTATTATTTGTATATATACAATTTAATTGTACATGTTTGATTTGTAGGTGTCTTATCTTAGCCTCGTCACTACTTCGTCGAGGTTAGGCTCGACACTTACCATTACATTGGGTCGATTGTAGTGATACTGCACTCTGCACTTTCTGTGCAGATTTTGGTACCAGCTCTAGTTGATTGACAGGTTAGCTGCCGGATTTGCTGTCAAGAGACCCAAGGTAGATCTGTTGGCGTCCGCAGACCCTGGAGTCTCTTCCTAGTTTTGTCATTTACTGTTTTTCTACTTCCAAACAATGTATTTTTCCCTTCTCAGACTCTGGTTGTAGTAATCATAGTAGCTCGTGAATTGTGATTCCTGATCCGGGTGGTAATAAATGTTGAAGCCTTTATATTATTCCGCATTCGTTGTATTTCATTTTAGTTTAATTGCTATTATTTACTAAATTGAATAAGGTTTAGCTTAATAATACTTTAACGTTGGCTTGCCTAGCAAATGGAATGTTAGGCGTCATCACAGTCCCGACGGTGGAAATTCCGGGTCGTGACAGAGACCAAGTCAATTAGGCATGAAATAATATTTTCAACCATTAAATCTTCAATTAGAAGCAAGAACATGGCTAGATAATCAACACCCAACCAAAAGCAATCAATAAATCAAACACCCATTAAGTTTACACGCTATGGTTGGGTCACAACCCTAGTAAAAATCTAGCTACTCATGCTTAAATTTGAAGATAAAGAAGAAGTGATAATTAAACCCATATTAATGACTGAAATGATAAAACTAATATTCAAAAAGCTCAAAATGGCTAAAATAACTAAAGAAGGCAAAGAAAACGGCTGCTGATGTCAAAAGGTACAAAAGTTAACCTAAAAAAGTGAAACTATTCTATTTATACAGTGCTAGAATTTTCGGACAAAATTTCCCTTTACGGAGGTTATGCGGCTGCACAATTCCATGTGCGGTTCGCACTTTGCTTCAGTCTTGACAGGAGTTGAATCTGCGGCCGCACAATTCTGAACCGCAGCCGCATCTCACATATTCTGCGGTCCACATATTTTTGGGTGCTGCCGCACATGGCTCTTCTGCGGAACACATATTTCTAAGTGCGACCGCGTAGCTGACTTCTGCAGCCGCACAATAATTGTGCGGTCCGCACTTTGTTTGAGCTTGGAATGAGGACTCACTGAACTTCTGATCTTGCTTAGCTTCTGCGGCCGCACATTTCATGTGCGGACCGCACTTTGCACTATGACTCTGATAAACTTTCCTTCACAATCTGCAGCCATAGATGGAAATCTGTGATCCGCACTTTGAGCTTTTTGTGCCTGATTTTGTCCTTGAGTTCATATCACTCCTTCTTGAGTTGGATTTCATCTTAGTGGCTCATTTTCCAATTATCCTGCAATTAAGCATATTTCATCAGTTTTCGGGAATATAATTAAACGCTTTTGGACGAAAATGAAAGTAAAAAGGTGCTAATAAGTAGTCAAAATTCCCACTCATCAATCTTCCGGGTTCATCTTGATTTGGTTGTACCCGAAATAAGCATTGAGGAAACTCATTAACTCGTGAACGGCCGTGGAATCGATCATTTGATCGATATTTGGTAGGAGGAATGAGTCTTTCGGGCACGCCTTATTAAGATCTTTATAATCTACAAACATACGAAATTTATTGTTCTTCTTAGGAACTACACACATACCTCTTCTTTGACGAATTTATTCCTCGCTTCGGCAATAGGGGGCTTCTTTTGTCTTACCAGAGGTATGTTGGGATCCAAGCTTAACTTGTGCACTGCTACCTCCATCAGGATACCTCTCATATCCTCGTGCGACTATGCAAAACAATCCGCATTAAATTTTAGAAATTCAATAAAACCAGACCTGAGCTCCGGGTGCAGTCTCGTCCCAAAATAGAACTTCCTTTCTAGGAATTCTTCGAACAATGCAACTCGCTCCAGTTATTCCGCCGTGCACTTTGTTGCGTCCGCGCGTTGGAAACTTCAGCAATTTGTGGTATGTTGAAGGTACAACTTTTATCTCGTGTAGCCATGGCCTTCTCAGGATGATATTGTATCCCATGTCACAATCTACTACTTTGAAGAGAGTTGTTTTTATTACTCCTTCAGTGCTCATGAGCCNCCCCCCCCCCCCCCAATGGTCGTTTCGCTCACGAGGTTGAAACCATCGAGGAGATTTGTGGCCGGAATAATGCTTCCGGTAAGTTTATCTTGCTCCAATACTTTCCATTGTATGATATTAACTGAACTTCTTGGATACACTAGAACACATTTAATTTTAAATTTACCATTGCATCATTGTGCGGTAACAGCAATACGTCAGCGTCCTCCTCCGTGAAAGTGATATCATCTTCTCGAAGCCTTTTACTATGAGTTATTGATACTTTCGTCTTCTTTGTTGCCGCAATAGGTGACCCTATTAATCTCATTCCCTCTGAAGATCATATTGATTGTTTGGCGTGGAGGTTCTTCTCCTATTTTCGAGGGTTCTGCGTTGTCTTTGATACGACCATAGTTGTTCTTAGCTCGGTTACTTAAGAATTCTTTGAGGTGACCATTCTTCAGTAGCGTTGCCACTTCTTCCCGGAGATGTCGGCAGTCCCCTGTCCGGTGGCCATTCGTCCCATGGTATTCACACTATAGGTTAGGATCCCTCTGGCTGGAATCGGATCTCATTGGTCTTGGGAACCATGCCTCTTTGATGTTTCTCATGGCTAACACTAATTCCACTATACTGACGTTGAAGTTGTATTTCGATAACTTGGGGTAAGAGGGATCCCGAGACCCTAACGTTTCTTTTTCTTGTAGTGATCTATTGCTCCGACCACGATCGGTCCTTCTGTCAATGGTGAACTTGTATGTTGTCCGGAAGCCTCTGCCACGGCCCTCGGTCCACTCGTAAGGTAAAAATCGGCCCCTCGAAGTCTGTCTGTCCGCGTCATATTCATCTTTTGATTTTTCTTTATTTTTCCCATGTCCTTTGATCGATGATGAAAATCCAACTTGATCATCTTTGATTCTTATCTTTGACTCGTGCTAGTTGTGGACATCTGCCCAAGTCGTTGCTTGAAACTCAAGCAAGCTTTCCTTCAATTTTTGGGAAGCGTTTAAACTTCTCGGATTCAGCCCCTTAGTGAATGCTTCAACCGCCCATTCATTCGGGACAGCCAGGAGAAACATTCTTTCCTTCTGGAATCGGGTGACAAATTCTCGTAGTAAATCAGACTCCCCTGCGCAATCCTGAATTTATCCTCCTTCCAGGCTTGTATTTTCTGGCCCTGGCATGGGCCTTGATGAAAAAATCCGCAAGCATCTCAAAGGAATCTATGGAATGCTCGGGTAATAATGAATACGACGTCAGAGCTCCCCTCGCGAGAGTTTCTCCAAATTTCTTTAGCAACACATATTCAATTTCGTGAGGCACTAAATCATTTCCTTTTACCGTTGTCGCGTAGGTGGTAATATGCTTCTGAGGGTCTAAAGTTTGGTCATACTTTGGCACTTCAGGAATATTTAACCGAATCGGGATTAAGTCTGGTACCACACTCGGCTTGTACCGCAATTGAGTATACTTCTTTGAATCCGAGCCCTTCAGTACTGGTGGCGCGATTGGTATTTGGTCCATGCGGGCGTTTACTTCCCTCATAAACCATAAAAGTTCATTCTTGAACGGGTCATTCTCGTTATTGGGACCAGATCTGCTCCCTCAGCCCCGTCGGAGCCAACTTCACCCCTGGGAGTGTTGTTGTCGACCCTCTGTGTTGTTTGATTTGCGGGGACTCCGGGAGGAATTAGATCTCGTCTGTTTGCATTATTCGAGGCCCTCGACAGTCCCTGCTTCAACTCCATCATAACCTTGTCCTGCCGCGTGAGATGTCCTAGGATGATCGCATGTTGATCTTGCAAGACCCTTACCGCGTTAACGACATGCTCCTCATCGGCATCATTGGGAGTTGCCTCCCGAACCTGTCGAGGATATTGTCTGTCATGCACATGTGTGGTGTCATTCCCCTCATTATGGGTGTCAGTGATTGAGTCTTCGAAGAGAGGTTGATCTCCTCGAATCTCACGGTTGTGCGTGTTGTTAACGGTGTTATCTGTCATTTCATATGATTTTTTCTAAGACAAAATAATCGAAGCACGTTAATAAAAAAGCAAGGATCAATTTAATTACATGGCTGTCTAGGCCCCACGGTGGGCGTCAAAATATCTACCTGTAAAACGGTATAGTTGAATTTATACGTGATTTATAAACAAGTGAACTAATTTGATCCTGAAAATAAAATAATGAAAGAATTATACAATACTTAGCTTTGAAATATAGATGAAATAGCAAAAACGACAATTCTGGGAACAAGGTTTCCGAGCACGACATCGAAAAGCGAGAAAGTAAAATTGTATTAAGCTTTGTACATAATGTAGTGTAAGTTGGCCATAAAATTGTGGTCATTTACAATGATAATTGGGCTCACTATTTATAGTTGTGTCTAGGGAAGGAGGTCCTAGGATCGTGCCCTCCTTTAATGTCAATTATGAGAGTCATTGATGAAGATGTAACGGTGAACAATAAATGCCACATTTTCTGTAATGGGTCGTCGTTCTTAATGCCGTAGAATATTCTTTATTAAATGCCATCAGGCGCAAAGTATATAATACACCTTTATGAACGTTATCTCTTCCGGTGACAAGCGGAATACCTGTGTTCGGTCTTCGGTCTTTGGTCATCCCCATCTTAGGTTCCACGTGTCTTTCTTTTAGATGATCGTGTGTCATATCATATTCTACCCTATGTAAGTAGCATAATATTTGTGTAGTCATAAAAGCTTCTTATTAAGAATAAAGTGGATAAAATGAAAAGTTTAAAGTTGATTATTTTTAAATATAAAAATATGTCATTCTTTTTATAATGCAGTAATAAAAAAAGTATGTCATTTACATTGAAACGAAGTAAGAAATATGCATTTGTCCGGTGGGAATTGCGTTACCAGGTGCCGATTATGTTAATTCCAATTACAATCACTACGGATGCCTTAAAAGATTATGTGAAAAAGAAAAAATGTTCTTAGAAGATTTTAGAGAAAGTAGCCACTCGCAACTTCTCCCCGCTTTGAAAAATGTATTTCTTTTTTTTGTTTTAAAAATATTGATATTATTTTTTTATTAATTTGTTTCTAAAAGGTTGATATTATATATTTTTATAATACGAAGTATTTACAGTCACATAAATATTATGACTTATTAAATACTTATCACATAAATACTGTGATTTCGTTTTGAATTTATCACGATATATCCATATTTCTTTTTTATCGATGTACCCGAAGGACACGATATGTCAACATCACAGGTCCTTTTAGCCGCCCACGGACCCCATGTTTTAATGAATGACACAAACGCAGTTGACTCATTTGCCCGATACTTTGCATGAAATTTATATTAAAAATTATTCGAAACGTTTTATTTGATCGCCCTCGTTTAATTTATATCTATTTTTTATAAAAATTTTAATTTTTACTTGTTTTTTAAATAAATTCAAGTCTCTTTCTTCTCCTCTTCATTTTTTTCTTCTCTTCCTCCTCCTTCTTCTTCTTCTTCTTCGGGTGACAATGATTTTATATGATAGTTATGAATATATTTTAATGTAAGTTATGATGTTTTTACAATTGTGAGCTGTTATGACGCTTTATTTTCAACTAGTGTTCAAGTTCAATTCGAATCTGTTTTTGCTTTTATATTTCCTTATCTTAGTGTCTGTGCTGAGAAAAAAGGCAGAATTGGATTAACTGTGCTTTACTAAACTAGATTGGTAGAATCCTGAATTTGGCTTAAGTTATATTTTAAAATCATCTAACTTCAAAGAAAGACATAATAAAACTTCAGCTCTAAGAATGCTAAAGTTCATCAAATATAAAACAAACTTCAGCTCCTAGAATGCTAAAGTTCAGCAATTACAAAACAAACTTCAACTCCTAGAATGCTGAAGCTCAGCAATTACAAAATAAAAACTTCAGCCAAAATATGATGTAGTTTTATTGAACTGAAGTTTGCGTAAGCCTGTCAAATGGGACGGGTTGACACGTTCCTAGACAGGTTGAAACCCGAACCAGCTCGGACCGGTCGTTAAGGGGATGGGTGGGCTGGGTTAGGGAGTTAGAGGGGTTGGTCCGTTCACATAAGTAGATCAGGTTAACCGGACTGGTCAAACCCGTTCAATGATCATTACTGTAGAACCGGTTAACCGGCCCAGACCGGTTTAACGGCTAGTTTCTGATTTTTTTTAATGGTCTTATGACTGTTGGCGGCGGTCAGTTGCATTTGGTCGTTGCCCAATGGCTGGTTTTGCAGAAATATCCCTTTTTGGGCAATTTTTTTTTAAAAAAAACACTTTTGTAATTATTAATTTAGCCCTTTAAAAAACTATAAATACA
>MDKI01033988.1:0-19407 GCA_005239505.1 Nicotiana paniculata | reverse complement strand
ATATATATATATATATATATATATATATATATATATATAGGAAAAGAAATACAGGAAGTAATCAATCAATAAGGGAAGAGGAAACATGTTGTGGGGAGATAACAGTTTCATATAAGAAATGTTAAATAAAGAAAGGAACAACAAGGCCAGAATATCAATAAGGATCAGAAATCACAAGCTTGCACGGCATCACCCTTCGTGCTTTTACTCTCGTCTTCACTATGCAATGTATAATGTAATCAATGTGAATCATGGCACATCATCACTCTTCGTGCTTTTATTCTCTTTCCTCACAGTATAATTAATGAATATCGGTACGGAATGGTACATCGTACGGCATGGCATCACCCTTCGTGCTTTTACTCTCGTCTTCACTATGCAATGTATAATGTAATCAATGTGAATCATGGCACATCATCACTCTTCGTGCTTTTATTCTCTTTCCTCACAGTATAATTAATGAATATCGGTACGGAATGGTACATCGTACGGCATGGCATCACCCTTCGTGCTTTACACTCTTTCCTCACAATATCAAACAATGCACGACATCACCGTTCGTGCTTTAACACTCTTCCTCACAATAGCAAACAATGAACGACATCACCCTTCGTGCTTTTAACACTCTTACTCACCCATACAATAATCACAAACAAGGGCAAGGGAGTAAACATAATAGAAATAGAAATCCCGGCAAAGGAACAATAACAGTAATCTCAATATCCCAGCAAGGGAGACAATATCAAACAATGCACGACATCACCCTTCGTGCTCTAACACTCTTCCTTACACTAGAAAACAGTGCACGACATCACCCTTCGTGCTTTAACACTCTTCCTCACCCAAACAGCAATCACAAACAAAGGGCAAGGGAGTAAACCAAATAGAAATAGAAATCCCGGCAAGGGAACATCAATTAAACAATTAAATCCCGGCAAGGGAACAATAACAGTAACCTCAACATCCCAACAAGGGAGATAATCACTAAAGCAACAATGACCCGACAATGGTATATTTTAATAACTCTTTCTCTTTCTTTCACTTTCATTTCATAATTTACTCTATCACTTGAGCCAATGCTCCAAAGGATTCAATTATCTCATATATCTTCACCTTCGTGTTACAACTCGAGCCAATGCTCCTCGAAGTTTAAAGATCACAATTCCCTTCACATACTCTTTACAACATATAGAAATCATCAATTAAGCATGGAAGTTACAACAAAATCTGAATATTCGCAATATAATGACTCACGGTCATGCTAGACACCAATGTATAGATACTCGTCACCATGCCTATACATCGTACTCGACGGTTAGCAAGTAGCAAATAAGACTCAACTCCTATTCCCTCAAGCTAAGGTTAGACCAAACACTTAACTCGATGCTTTGAACTCAACTCAAGCCTCAATTATAGCTTTACCCCTCGATTCCACCACAAATCCGCTCGAATATAGTCACAAGTTACTTAACTACATCAATATACGCTAAATGAATCAATTTGAATGCATAAAAATGAATTTCCCAAAGTTTTGCCTAAAAAGTCCAAAAATGCCCCCGGGCCCACATGGTCAAGACCTGAGGTTCAAACCAAAATCCGATCACCCATTCCCCCACGAATCCAAATATGCGATTTATTCTGAAAAACCTCAAATTGAGGTCCAAATCCCCAATTTTAGAAAAACCTAAGTGCTACCCAAAACGCCCAATGTCACCCATGGAAATCTTTGATTTTTAAGTTGAAAACATGTTAAATGATGCTAATGATTGAAAGAATTGAGTAAAAACCAACTTACAAATGATTTGGAAGAAGTCTTGTTCTTGGAAAAATTGCCTAAGTGTGTTTGAGTTTGAGAAAATATGAAAAATGGAGTCAAAGTTCGGTTTAAGTGTATTGCAGGCCTCTGGTTGGTATGGGAATTGCGAACTGGGGTTCCCTCAGAGGCTGATGATGGGATCAGCTGGTATATGGGATGCCCTCAGAGTCTGATGATTTTATGAAACATATACCTATGCATGACATGACATTCATACGCATATGCATGATGCTAAAAGTTAATTATTATTTACAGAGTTATCCAGACATACAGGTTGAGTCAATTACTCTATATCTCTTCCATGTCTCTTATGTTTTCATTTATGTGCCTTACATACTCGGTAAATTTTTCGTACTGACATCCCTTTGCCTGGGGACGCTGCGTTTCATGCCCGCAGGTCCCGATAGACAGGTCGAGAGCCCTCCAAGTAGGCTATCAGCTCAGCGGAAGATGTTGCTGCACTCCATTTGCTTCGGAGTTGCTTGTTTTGTTAGTATGATTTAGACGTGTATTTTATGGTATTGCGGGACTCTGTCCCGACCTTTATGAGATTTATGTACTCTTAGCGGCTTGTAGACATATGTCGTGTACGTGAAAGATTGTATGGCCTTGTCGGTCTATGTTTTGAGTTTATAAATGATTATGTTGGCATATTAGACTCGTATGTCACGTGTATATGATGATGTAATAAGAAAGATACGTTACGTTGGTACTCGATCGAGTAAGGTACCGGGTGCCCGTCGCGGTCCATCGGTTTGGGTCGTGACATCTGGTCCCCCACAACAAATAGATAACTTACCGAAAAGTTCACAATGACTAAATCATGGTACATACTAACATCCAACTAGCTTTGCTCACATCTTCATAGTTCACTACCACAAAATAACATGGTTATGAGAACTCTCAGTCTCGAAGTCCATGAAGTGCACGAATTACTATATCCAATCTCAATTCCACTACTTGAATAGTTAGCACAACCCTAATATTCAATCATTCAATAGAACCCATTTACCCAATAAAGTACATTACGACCTGTATTGAAGAATTTCCATTACTCGAGTCATTCCCAGACTCCATCTCTGCACGTCATAACTAGTCCACCAATATACCTCGAACTGAAACCAATACAACACATAATCGTGCAATCAACTTATCATTAACAGACTCCCCCACTTGGCTCAAAGCCAACGATCAAGACAAACAATAACTCACAATGCCCACAATAACACAACCTGTATAACAGCTCAAGTCATCTGCAAATCTCGCATTCACCATTGTAATAGTCACGCCAACTTCCACAAGTGATCTATACTCAATTACAACATATATCATTTACTGGTAGAAGAGAACTTAGAACAACATAAGGATCACACACCCCATGACAACCCGCAGGAGATACCCCTGCCGGCTTAGCCTCAAACTGATATCTCTCTCTACACTTCCGAAGATCATAACTATCACGCAATCACTACACCCTTCTGCATCTAAACACAAACAATGCCTACCCTCGAGGCATCACAATATGCGGTATAAGAACCTGAAGCTGATGGCAGAACTAACACTTTGAAAATTTTGCATACAATCTCTTCTCCCTCAAGGTCTGAAGCACAACTCTCAAATGCTGCTCATGATCCTCCCGAGATTAGGAATACACCAAAACATCGTCAACAAACACGATGACGAAATAATCCAGATAAGGCCAAAATACACGGTGCATCAAGTGCATAAAGGCTGCTGGGGCATTGGTCAGCCCGAATGGCATAACCAGAAACTTATAATGACCATATCTAGTCCAAAAAGCAGTCTTCGGAAGGTCTGGCCCCCGAATCTTCAACTGATGATAGCCGGAACACAATTCAATCTTGGAAAATACCCTGGCACCCTGCAACTGATCAAACAAGTCATCTATACGGGTCAAGGGATACCGGTTCTTCACCATAACCCTGTTCAGCTGCTGATAATCAATACACATACGCATAGAACCATCTTTCTTCTTTATAAACAACACCGGTGCACCCCAAGGTGACACACTAGGCCGAATGAACCCCTTATCTAGGAGTTCCTGAAGCTGCTCCTTTAATTCCTTTAGCTCTGCTGGTGCCATACGATAAGGTGATAGAAATAGGTTGAGTGCCTGGCACCAGGTCAATACCAAAATCAATGTCCCTGTCAGGTGGCATGCCTGGCAGGTCTGTAGGAAACACGTACGGAAAGTCACATACCACAGGAATCAAATCAATAGCGGGAGTCTCATCACTGACATCCCTCACAAAAGCCAAATACGATAAACACCCCTTCTCAACCATACGCTGAGCCTTCGGGTAGGAAATCGCCCTACAAGGCACATACTCATAAGAACCTCTCCACTCAACCCTCGGAAATCCTGGCATAGCTAAGGTCACGGTCTTAGCTTGACAATCGAGAACAGCATGACATAGTGATAACCAATCCATGCCCAATATCACATCAAAATCGACCATGGTGAGTGATAGTAGGTCCACTCGGGTCTCCAGACCCCCAATAGATATCACACACGACGTACACACGGTCCAAAACAATAGTATTGCCCACCAGAGTCTACACATGAACAGATGTAACTGAAGACTCACAGGGAATATCCAGAAAATGGGAAAAATATGGTGAAACATAGGAATATGCTACCCCTGGCTACGCGTATACGCCAGGATGCCATCAATGAATACAATAACAAAGGAGTGCTAATACATTTGGAATACACCATTAATCAAATACACGAACTCTACTGGGGAAATGATTAGCCCAAAAGACATCACCAGGAACTCATAACTCAACAGAAAGATCCGTTTCGCTCCACAACTAAACAACATGAGAGGTCTTCCAATACGCTCACAACTCGAAGCCATATGCCACATCGAGACAGAAATCAAACACCCAATAGTTCTTTCCACATTCCCAGCCAATCCTTTTGTCACTAATCACAGTTTGAACACATCTAACCATCAAGTCACACTCACCACATAGGCATCCAGCCACAAAGTCCCGTCAATAAGGACATGAACAGACATATAAGTCCCCAAATACATGTGCCCATACAATGAAATCTCAGCACTCAAGCCACAAAATGAATCCGACCTCAAGTCCTCCAGACTGGCCCATCACCAACATGCCACAATCACATCTCATCCATAGAAGTCACAAGCCGTCGATGCACAACTGATACCAAGCTCACTCGGGCACGTTCAACTACATGGAAGGAATTCAAGAGTTACACTCTTGGTTGAACAAAATGGATTCGCACAACAAGAATTCAAGAATGTGAGATTTTCCTAAGGGTTTTGGAGCCTCTCGAAGATAAATACAGACGTCTCCGAACCGATCCGTAAGACTCTACTAAACCTGCTCATGATAGTTGAGTCCTATGTAACCTAGCGCTCTGATACCAACTTGTCACGACCCCAAATCACAGCTGGCCGTGATGGCGCCTATCGTGATACTAGGCTAGCCAATTTATTGAAAATAATGAAATGATTTTCCATTTAATACATCAAATATCCGAATTTTCATAATAATTCTGTTTCTTAAGCATTTCAAAAACAATAAAAATGATTAGAACATCCAAGCACAATCCCAACATCTGGAGTCAATCGTCATGAGCATCTAAGAGATGATACAGTCTAATACAAATCCTCAACTACAAAAAGTCTGGGAAGTAAAGTACAAATGATAGAATATGAGGTAGAAAGAGTAGTGTTGTGGAAGCCGGGCAACTACCTCACAATCTCCGAACAATGCTCCAAATGGGGTAGCTCAACTATCGCTCTGCCCTGGTACCTGAATCTGCACACAAGGTGCAGGGAGTAAAGTGAGTACGCCAACTCAATAAGTAACCAAAGTATCTAAAAACATGAGTGCAGTGACGAGTATTTAAACTTTTTAATTTCATAAAATAAGTACCAGTAAAGTTAATAGATCAAGTCAAGAGTCCACATTTACCAAAGATTTTACAAAACTCCAGTTTGCCCTTTTTAAACTTGTAAGAATCATTAGTTAACATTTATCAAAGAGGCTCAGTGTAAAGAATAGTGAAAACAGTAGTATCATAAAATTATCCGCCACTCAGGCATAGTGTCACTCACAAATAAAGCCTCTCGGGCATGCCTCGTAGTCACTCGTGACTCTACTCTCATAAATCAGTGCTCATACTCAGCACTCTCACTCATCAGGTACTATATAACAACTGCTGCAGCGTGCAGCCCGATCCAATACGTATATATATATATTTCGCTGCGACGTGCAACCCGATCCATATATAATGTATATTGCTGCGACACGCAGCCTGATCTATATATAATGTATATTGCTGCGACGTGCAGCCCAACCCATATAACATACGCTACGGCGTGCAGCTCGATCCATATAATAGTTGACTGCGCTCACTGGTGGTGTACAGACTCCTGGAGGGGCTCCTGCAGCCCAAGCGCTATATTGCTGCGGCGTGCAGCCCGATCCAATATATATTGCTGCGGCGTGCATCCCGATTCATATATATATATATATACATACATATATATATATATCTATACATACATATATATATATATATACATACATATATATATATATATATACACACACACACATATATATATATATATATATATAATGCAACCCGATCCATACATAATGTATAACCTATACTGCTGCAGCGTGCAACCCGATCCATATGTAATATATAACATATCTATTGCTTTGACGTGCAACCCGATCCATAACTATCCTCTCATACTCAGCTCTCGGCCTCATTACATATATATTGCTGCGGCGTGCAGCCCGATCCATAACTATCCTCTCATACTCAGCTCTCGGCCTCATTACATATATATTGCTGCGGCGTGCAGCCCGATCCATAACTATCCTCACATACTCGGTTCTCGAACTCATTATATATATATTGCTGCGACATGCAGCCCGATCCATAAATATCCTCACATACTCGGCTGTCGGCCTCACTCATTCATCCTCACAAGCCACTTAGTCAATTCATCTCAACTCACGGGACCCAGCCCAAAATACTTCTCAGAGTTTCAAAACAGTGTGATAACAATGAAAATAACAACAAGTGGTTAACATGACTGAGTTCACAGATGTTCTATCAGGATGGTGTGAGAATAGTGTAAAAATACCCCTGAGGGTCTAAGCAGGTCGGCGTGAGTCCCCAAACATGGAAAATACCCCTGAGGGTCTAAACAGGTCGGCACGAGGCCCCAAACATGGCTCACAACCCATAAACAAGTATATACTTCTGAAATACAGGATGTCGTAAGGTTTAAAATCAAATACGCGGCTTAATAGTCAGTACGGGATGGACCAAGTCGCAATCCCTATCGGTGCACGCCCACACGCTCGTCACTTAGCATGTGCGTCACCTCATTTACCAAACAATATCAAATAACGAGGTGTCATACCCTCAGGTTTAGAGTTATAATCATTACTTACCTCAAAACAACCCAAAAGCAACTCCGCGATGTTCTTGACCCTCGAATTGGATCCCAAATTTTCCAAATCTAACCAAAACCAGATTAACGTTATCAATATACACTAAAGAACAAAACCCAATCGAAAACTATCAATTTAGACACAATTCTCGAAATTTGGCCAAACCCGAGCCCCGGGCCCACATCTCGTAATTCTATAAAATTTACATCACTAGAATCCTCATCCTCCCACGATTCTATACATACCAAGAACACCAAAATCGGACCACAATTGCCCACTCAAATCCTCAAAAGAAATTTCCAATTCCATGCACCTAACCTCCCCAATTTTGGGTTTAAATCCAACCATTTTCCGGTTTAGTTACTTATAAAACAACATATAATCGAGTTATGAAGTCGAAAATCTTACCTCCAACTGATTCCCTTCGATTTCCTCTTCAAACCCTCTCATCAATGGAGGAAAATAGACAAAAATTTGAAGAAAAGACTATTTAAAACATTCTGCCCAGCTCTAATATTTCCTTTAGTGCGATCGTGACCCCAGCCACGCGATCGCGATGCATAGACCATAAAACCCTATGCGTTCGCATAACAACTCAAGCATTCTCATAGCTCAAAGTCCATCCCACACACGTGCCTCAGAATACCTTATGCGATCGCACAAAGGGCATCCCGACTGCACTGCTTCCGCTGCTCAACCTATGCGATCGAAAACCTTATCACACGATCGTATAGAACAAGTTACCTGCCCCAATATTTTACTCTACACGATCGTGGGTGAATCCACGCGATTGCAGTGAAGAAATCACTACTGCCAAAACACCAGAAAACCAGCAATCTCCCAAAGACCGAAAGTGCCCGTTTGAGCATCCGAACCACACCCGAGGCCCCCGGGACCTCAACCAATCCTACCAACACACCCCATAACATCATTCAAACTTATTCGAGCCTTCGAAACACCAAAAACAACGTAAAAATTCCAAAATTACATCAAATTCAAGCATATGAAGTTTGAAACTTCTAAATTTTGCCAAAGATGCCGAAACCATCCAAAACACATCCGAATGACCTAAAAATTTGCTCACGTATCCAAAATGACATTACGAACCTGCTCCAACTTCCAGAATTCTGTTCCGACCCCGATAGCCTAATTTTTGCACTGCCGACCGAAAATTGCCAAAAAATAACTTTCGCCAATTCAACCCTAATTCTACACCGGACATCAAAACCACATTCCGAACACACTCTTAAGTCCTAAATCACCTAATGAAGCTATCCGAACCATAAAATCCGCATTCCGAGGTCATTTACCAATAAGTCAACTTTCGGTTGACTTTTCCAACTATTGAACTAAGATAAGAGACTAAGTGTCTCATTTCTCTCCAAAAATTGCTCCGAACTCGATCCAACCAATCTAACACAATGTAATAAAGCTGAACCGCATATAACGAAACAGTAATGGGGGAAATAGGGCTAAACTCTCGGAACGACTGATCGGGTCGTTACAAGTCCATCATTCAACACCCTAATACCCATCTCGCTAAAATTCTTCCATAAGGCCTAAATAGAACCGCACCAAGTGCGCATATAACCAACAAATCACAATCCCCTCGTAGAATAGAAGGGTAACTCATAGAACATATTAGAACACGAATAAGCTCATACTAACCGAATGAAACAGAGTCAAGTAATCAGACCCGATGCAGAATACACATCTTTACTGGGCCTACCAATGGACCCAAAATCACTCTGGTCACCCACAAATAGATACAAAACCCTCCGAAAGTCCAAGACGGATGGAACATAACACATACTATCATTTGGCTAACTTTGTCACATCTTCACGTTCCACAACCACGAAACAATCTATTTCTGAGAACTCCTGGTCTCCAAGTCCATAGAACACATGAATCACCACATCTGATCCCATACCCACAGCCCAAATGTCTAACACATCTCTCACACACAATCATTCCACAAGGAGTACTTCTATAATTCTTTTGTGACACATGGAAAAATCTGAATATCAGTCGTCGATCAGCCATGCGAGTACCACAACACCAATGAAGCATCCAAATTCATAACACCGTGCATCTTCTTAAATGTACGCTCTTTTAAGGAAATACCAAGTAGTAATATCATTTATCTAGTCTTCTCAAACCACCCATGTTGTTTAATAATTCATGCCCTTCCTTTCAGAACTAAACCATGACCTTGCACACGCAAATCTTAATCCCACACGACATACCGCGTCTATCATGAATATGAAAAGTTTGGGAATCTCATAATCAAATCTGAGTCACAAGAAAACTACATACTCAATTAGCCATGAACCTTCCATTTGATCTCATCCAAGAGAAAATCACAACACGCAACATGTTCCCCATGCCAGCAGGAAATATACACCTTGAACAGTGGTAGAAACCATTGAGAACACTTTGAAATCCATTTTCACATAACCAAGCCATCGGAATTGAATATCTCTAACTGAATCAAGCCGTGCAGGTCGCCAAAGCTAAGATTATTGACACCAAAACACATATAGATCCTCACCACATCATAAGCACCCAAAGAGCCGATCATTACCATTACCGTGCTGATCCAAGCTACTACCAAGCTATCTCATTTCTCTGATTTCCTCCCGAATTTTTCCTCAAGCTTACACTTCTCTTTGTTAGAATACTACGATCCTCACCCAAAGCTCTTCACAAGAGATCCTAGAATAAAACCACGCCGCCCTAAGGCCCGTAAGCCGCTGTATTCCCTCTCAAGCACCCCAAAAGTACCACAACTAAAACACCTACTCTGAAGAGACCTTCTCTTGATGCTGAATGTAGAATCCATAATTATATAAAAACTCCATAAGTCTCGACACCGTTCAACTAAAATCTCAGATTCTAGCCATATACAAATTCGCAAAATTCTCAATTGCCATATATAAATGTTGAATCCATGAGAATATTCTCGAGAGTCATCCACTCGGCTCAAATCTCAATTGCACCGCTCAAACGGGCTGAGCGACCTGTGCCCCATTAGTACAACCACACCTAAAGAAGTAACCCTGCCTTAACGTAACTGAGCAACTTCATACACCGTGCACACTACATCCGCCACGAATAACAAATCAACTAATTTCATGATATCCATATACTCGTAAAGTGTAATATAACCCGTATCCATAAATTCCTTTACTCGAGTCATCCTCAATCTCAACCTCTGCAAGTCATATCTAATTCACAAGTATGCCTCAAATCGAAACTAGTACAACACATAACCGTGCAGTCAACTCGTTGATAGCAGACTCCCGCACTTGGCTCAAAGCCATGTAATAAAACATCTGATAACTTACATTTACCATACCCCATTACTTCCATAATACCGCAGTGAGATTCAACTAAATCCTTCATAAGCTCATGTAACACAAACCATCTAATACCTCAAATCATCTAAAATCTCGCATTCATCCTCGTGACGATCAGGTCAACTATTACAACCGACCCAAACTCAAATCGCACAAATATAACCCACTGGTAGATAAGAAAGCCTCCACACAACATCATAAAAATCACACATCCGTTGATTACCTCGCAGATTATAACCCACCTGCTTAGCCTCAAATGACATCTCTATATACCCTTTCACAGCCACAACTACTACGCAATCACTTAATCTTCCTGAGTCTGAACCCATCAACAAGCCCATGAGAATCAAATTCGTTGCACGATTAAGAAATATGAAAGATTCTTCAATACACTCATGACTCGAGACTATGCGTCACATCAAGATAGAAATCAAGAACCCAATGGTCCTTTTACATCTCAAGTAGACTCTTCTCAACACCTTCGAACCATCTGAACCCACCCCACACTCACATCATACTCATCATATAGCCATCCAATCACTCATCAAGCGACAAATTCCACGCATAGGGACACTACCAAACATATAAGTCCAAAAGCACCTGCTCATACAACCAAAATCCCCGTGCTCGAGCTACAGTCAAAACCCGACCTCAATTCCTCCAAACTAGCCCATCATCAACACACAGAATAGCATCTCACACCCCATCCATGGAATTACAAGCCGTCGATGCACAACTAATACCGAGTTCTCCCATGCGCATACGAATGCGTTGAATGGATTCAAAGTTTTACGCTTCAAGTTGAATCAATACCGCACGATAAGGAAAGAAATATGGGAATTTTATCCTAAATACCCTGTAGCCTCTCGAAGATAGGTATGGACGTCATCATACCGATCTGCAAGACACTAGTAGACACTTGCTCATGACTTGTAGAACCTATAAACCTAGAGCTCTGATACCAACTTGTCACGACCCAAAATCCAACTAGTCGTGATGACACCTAACCCAACCTGCTAGGTAAGCCAATTAACAACTATCCAATTCTAATGAAATTAATAAGACAATTAAGTAAAATAAAATATTTGCATCTTATACATTTTTCCAAGGACTAGTAGTATAAATCATGAGTATCTAAGAATTTACAAAGCTAATATGAAATAAAGTACATCATCTGTTTAAAACATACATGAACAGATCTTTCATAAGTCTAGACTACTATGCATAAGAAGCAGCTACAACCGGAACACATGTACATCCTCAAATTCAGCTCCCGTCAAACAAAATAACATCAACATCCAACATCTGCGCGCAAGGTGTAGATGTGTAGTATGAGTAAAACCGACCCCATGTACTCAATAAGTGACAAACCTAACCTTAGTTTGAAAGTAGTGACGAGTTGGAACAGAGGTCGGAGTTCAACACCAATAGCCCACAACAGTTCATAACAACATAATAATGGTATAAGACACATATGCGGATATAAGATGCTCAACTCGTTTGCAGTTCAGGAAAAATAGGCATGCTTTTCAAGTATATCAGTGAAAACCCAATTCTTTTACCGAAATTACCAAAATATGAGTAGGTTTGTAAAACTGTGATTTTTCCAAAAACTTTTCAAAGATGTTTCATTTTTTAGATAGCATGAGGAACGTACATCTATGTGCCTACATGTCACTATGCAGGTGAAATCATGAATGTCACCAAAACCAGGTAGCAGAAAGAAATGCATCTCTATGCATATATCTCAAATACGTATGTCAAATGCAATGTATCTCAGTGATGAACTCATGTACTCACACTCTCAGAGTACTCAATCTCGCTGTCTCACACTTTCCACTCATCATGCTCAATCACTCGACATGTTTAGTTACTTAACACTGTATATGGCCAATCCATCCCAGGGAAGATCCATCCCATATATATATATATATATATATATATATCAATTGAGAGTCTGTCACTCAGTACTGTATAAGGCCAATTAGCCTAGGGGAAGATCCATCTCAAATATATATATATATCAACTAACATTCAGTCACTTAGTACTATATAAGGCCAATCCAGCCCAGGGAAGATCCATCTCCAAATATAAATGATTCAGGCAAGTTCCATGCCCAGGGAAGATCCATCCCTCAATAAAAATCAACTACTCTCACTGGGGGTGTGTACAGACTCCGTAGGGGCTCCTTCAGCCCAAGCGCTATAATAACCAGATCCATGCATCAATAAATAAAACATGCTACGACTTGCAACCTGATCCCATAAATATCACTCATAAACAGACCCTCGACCTCACTTAGTCATCAAACTCTATAGCCTCTCGGGCTCACAATGTCATGGAACTAGCCCGAAAATGATGATATGATGTATCAATAATTAGCAAGAGATACTGAGATATGATATATAATGAATAAATATGACTGAGTACGAAACTTCAATTTAAGCATGTAATTCAAGAGAAAAAATGACCTCAGTGGGTCCCAATAATACCAACATATTATTACATAGAGTAGCATAATACCAATAAATATAACATGATTTCTAGCATGAATTACAGCTCAGGTATTCTAACTCATAGAGTAGGTGAAGATGTCTCGAGAAGATAGCTAAACAATTCCATAATTGACTACATCACAATTCACACGGTCCATGCCCACACGCCCGTCACCTAGCATGTGCGTTATCTCAACATCAATCACATAACACGCAATGTTGGGTTTCATACCCTCAGCACCAAGTTTAGAAGTGTTACTTACCTTGAACAAGCCAAATCCAATGTCGGGCAAGCCAAACGATGCTCCAAAAATGCCATCCCATGCATACCGATCTTCGAACGGCTTGAAACTAGCCAAAATCAACTCAAATACATACAATAAAGTCTAAGGAAACAATTTTGATTGATAGAGGTCGAATCTTCACTCAAACGCCCAAAATCAACCAAAAATCAAACTTGGGCCTGTACCTCAAAACCCGACAAAACACACAAAATCCGACAACCCATTCAATTATGAGTCTAACCATACTAGTTTCACCCAAATCCGACTCCGAATCGATGTTCAAAACTCAAAAACTCATTCTATGAAACTTTAGGCCAAAACCCTAATTTTCTCTTTAAAATCCATAATCCAATTACCAAAAACAAAGATAAAATCACGAAATATAATCAAAATTGAGTCAAGAATGCTTAACCCAAGTCACATGGTGAAAATTGCTTCAAGAATCGTCTCAATCCGAGGTCTATAGCTCCAAATATGAACAAAATGACCAAGCCCTCGATTTAAAAGCTTCTGCCCATCCATTTCTGCTTTTGCAGACATATGAGCTACTTTTGTGATACGAGCTCCGCTTCTGCGGAATTCACTAGCCAGATGACACCTTGCACCTGCGGATCCCAATCCACTTCTGCACAATCGCAGGTGCAAAGACAAACACGCTTCTGTGCTCAATCTCGCTTCTGCGCCCAAGACCATCGCTTCTGCGGGGCCGCAGATGCGTCCAGTTTCCGCTTCTGCGATATTCCTTACCCAGGTCTCAACTCACTTCTGGGAAGGAGACCCTGAATTTGCAATGTCTATTCTGAGACCAATTGTCCGCAGATGCAACCACACCAGAACCACCAGCTTTAGCAAATGTAACATGCGACAAAATAGTCCGAACCTTGTCCAAAATTCATCCGTGCCACTCGGGACCCTGTCCGAATATATAAAAAAGTCCTATAAACTAACACGGACTTACTCTAGGCCTCAAATCACACATAACAACATCAAAAATCCAAATCGCACCTCAAATCGAACATAATGAACTTTTGAACTTTCAACTTCCAAAACTCGCGCCGAAACATATCAAATCAATTTGGAATGAACTCAAATTTTTCACACAAGTACCAAATGACATAACGAAGCTATTCAAATTCCCGGAACCAAAATCCAAATCCGATATCATCAAAATCAATTCCCGATCAAGCTTATGAACTTTCCAAACCTTCAAATTTCCATCTTTCGCCAATTAGCGCCGAATCCTTCTAGAAATATCCAAACGCAAATCCGAGAATATGCTCAAGTACAAAATCTTCATCCGGACCAAACGGATCCCTCAAAACTTCATTGCGGGGTCAAATTCACAAAAGTCAAACTTGGTCAACTCTTCCAACTAAAAGCTTCAACAATGAAATTCATTCTTCCAAATGACTTCCGAAAAACTTAAAAACCAAAACCGACAATCCACACAAGTCATAATACATCATACGGAGCTACTCACGCCTTCAAATTACTGAGCAAAGTGCAAATGCTTAAATGACTTGTCGGGTCACCACACTACCATACTTCAAGCGTAGTGTAGACTGTGTCCTTTAGGGACTTTAATTTTATTTGTAGAATTTGCAACTGATATTTAGTTTTGAGTTAGAAATGTGCCTAATAATTAATCTGAAATATATTTAAAATGAATTATCTCATGAACTTTAAGTACATGTTTCTTTGTAATAGGATTAGTTATACTCATGATAATTCATTCTATGTATGTTATTTTTAACTACTTATTTTCTCCCACCCTAATTGTAATGACCCAATCAATCGTTTAGGAAATTAGTGTTTCGTTCCGTGGATTAAGGTCTCAAATAGCTTTGCATTGTTTATTATGGCTCGCGTGTGTTGCCTGATTCATTTTTTGGATTATTCGGGATTGATTTGGAAGAATGATTCTTGTTTTAGAAGCTTAAGTGTCAAGAGTTGACCGGAGCTTGGATTTTGTGAATACGACTCCGGAATGGTGTTTTGATGATTCCACTAGCTTTGTATAGTTATTTTGGACTTGGTTGTATTCCGGATTTTTATTTGGAGGTCCGTAGGTTGATTCGTTGCATTTTGGCAAAAGTTAGAAAGTTGAAGGTTTGGAAGGTCGAGCGATTTGACCGGGAGTTGACTTTGTAGATATCGAGTTCAGATTGCTATTCCGGGAGTTGAAATATCTCCAATGTGTCATTTGGGACTTTCATGCAAAACTTGACGTCATTTCGGGTTGATTTGATATGATTCGACATGAGTTGTAGAAGTTGAAAATTCATAGTTCGTTAAGCTTGAATTGAGGTACGGTTCGTGGTTTTGATGTTATGTTTCAGTATTTGAGGCCTCGTCGTGTTACATTTTAGTACTTGTTGGTATGATTTGACGGGGTCCCCAGGGGATTGGGCATGTTTTGGATCATTGGTTGAGAGACTAGTTAAGTTAAGAAATTTGGACTTTGACCATGGTCAATATCAGGTCAAGATGACCACTTTTTAGTGTTTTGAATGAGCGAGCAGGTATGTAACGTGTTTTATGATTGAAATGCATATATAGTTTGTGTCCAGGAGGTTCCAAATGAGTTTTGGGGTGGTTTCAGATCATTTCGGTGAAGTTTGGGATTGCTGGTGCTGGTACTTTGCAATTGCGAACTATTGCAACTGCGAACTTTTAGTATTATTTGAGAACCTTGGTCGCAATTGCAAACATGTAGTTGCAATTATGAACATCGCAAATGCGAGCATCCGTAATTGCGAACTTTTGGTCGCAAATACGACATCTACAACTAGGATAAGAGTTGGAATTTCGTGATTTCAGCTTATTGTTTCATATTTTGAACCCTAAACTCGGTAGGAGGTGAGTTGGAGAGGGGAATTTCATCTACAATTATTGGGTAAGTGATTTTGATCAATTTTCAACCATTTTACATGATTATATATGTGATTTAACATCTAAATTATGAGAATCAAAGGGGAATTTTGAGAAACTTTCTCTATGTTTTGAAAAATAAAGATTTGGGATTTAGGAGTCAAATTGGACTCGAATTTTGAAAAAAAACACACATATATAGACTCGTGGGGTTATGGGTAGTTGGAATCTACCCTTGTATCGGGTTATTGGCCGGGCTAACTCAGGGTTGACTTTTAAGAAACTGTGTAAAGATCATAGCTTTATTTATTGGAATTGATTTATCTTGTATTATTTGATGTTATTAAGTCGATTCTAGTTATATTTGAGCCGAGCGGACGTGAATTGTAAAGGAAAAGATATTTTAGAGTATTGATTGAGGGCTTTTGAGGTAAGTATCTTGCCTAAAATTGTGTGGGGAAACTACCCCGTACGAGTTGAGTTCTTTGCACTATTTGAACTGCATGAAAGACATATACACAAGGTGACGAAAGTGTGTAAATGGATTATTTGTGTAAATTCGACTGTTTTAGACTCTTAGATTTATTATGCACATTAAAATAAGTTACTCTATCTTGTTATATCCTCCATTTTTATTTTTACCATTATATCCCTTATTTGAAGTTGATTGGTTCATGTTCTGTCATTACTCAAATCCGTAATAGGTCGAGACTCCACCTAAAGCCGTCGTTAGGCAAGCCCACAAGTATGACTACAATTTATTTACCCCTCTTTAACAAAGTAATACATAAGTTTTCCTTTTTAGAGAACATTTTAAACTAGATTTCATGCAACGGTGACAAGTCTTTTTGAACAAAATGCCAACATAATAAGTACATACTCTGCGATGATAGAAATGACGAGTACATCAGTGCATAAATGCTACAAGTTCCCAAAATCCGGCGTCACAATACATGAGAAAATCTAAGGAATATACAAAACTACTAAGACTACTGTCCTAAAGTAACAAACATGAATGATAAATAAGGTAGAAGGAGACTGCGTGCTGCGGATCGAGTCAAGGCAAGAATCTCACCACTAAGTCTCCGTAGGTGATCGAATACACGCCAACGTGACCACTGGTAAAACCTGTCTCAGTAGTGCAAAAGTGTAGCGTGAGTACGAAAAATAATGCGTACCCAGTAAGTATCTAGTCTAACCTCGAATGTAACGACCCGACCGGTCGTTTTGTGTTAACGGACCCCGTTCCGCTAAATGAAACTTCCCATAGCGACTTATTGTGATTTATGACTTGCGGGGGTAGGTGGTCCGGGATTCAGAAGTGTTTAGAGCAATATTGGAACACTTGGTTCCTTAAGGTTGGCCTTTAAGTCCAAGTTTGACTTCGGTCAACATTTTGAGTAAACGACCTCGGCATCGAGTTTCGTCGGTTTCGGTAGCTTCATATGATGATTTTGGACCTGGGCGTATGTTTGGAATGGTTTTCTGATGACCTGGGAGCATTTCGGCACCCAATATTGAAATAAGATGTTCCTTAAGTTCCTATTGTGGTTTGGGATGTGTTTTTGTGTTATCGAGGTCCGAACGGAATTCCGAGATTGAGAATAGTTCCGTTATGTCATTTATGACTTGCCTGCAAAATTTGGTGTCATTCCGAGTAGTATAGGTCGTATCGGCGCGTTGTTAGCGAAGTCAAGAAAACTTAAAGTTCCTAAGTTTGGTTCTAGGGGTTTTGGGGTGTGATTTTGGGTTTTAGCGTTGATTTGGGTGTTCCGAAGACTCGAGCGAGTCCGTATTATGATTTGGGACTTGTTGGTATATTTGGACGGGGGATCGGGTGGGCCCAGGTGCCCCCCAAATACCACACGAGGCCAAAAACCAGCTGAAATAGCTTCTGGTGCACCTGCTCTGGTGTTGACTGCAGGTGCGGTTGCCTAGTCGCAGGTGCGGGACCGCTCCTGCGGTCCCAGCCTCATAGGTTCAGACCCCAGTAGGCATGCCATTTCTCGCAGGTGCGGACAAAGTTCCGCAGGAGCGGAGCCGCAGGTGCAGTCTCCACTCCGCAGGTGCGGGCCCAGGCTCCCTCGCTCATTTTTGCAGGTGTGAGATCGTAAGTGCGGTCCTCGAGCCGCAGGTGTGGAAAAACTGTCAGACAATGTGTTTCTTAGGCACAGGATTCCTCATTGTTTTCTTCACTCTTTCATCCATTAAACACTTTGAGAGCTTGGGAAGAAGGCTCCACGACCCAACCCTTAGAAGGTAAGTAAATTTCATCTCATGACTTGTTAACGCATGAATTCCTAGTTTAGTTTAATCACCCAACTAGTGAAAAATCAAGAATTTGGTAGTAACCTAGGGCTTTCGATAATTTGAGAATTTACCCGTGAATTAGCTGCGAAATCAAGTAAAAATCGTATATTAATGATCCTTAGGCTATGGGTAAGTGTTTCCTTCGAGAATTTTTGGAATCCGAGCATGCGAACCTGGGGTTAAATTTTAGAATTTCTTCAGGAATGGTGAATTTACTAAATGAGTAGGAGAATTTCCACACTTTGAGCGTAAATTAATGTATTTGTATAATATTTGTCTAGTTTCGAGTCCTCGGGTGTAGAGTTCGGAGTTCCAGACGCGTTCTTGGTCCGGGGAGTAGATTCTGCACGAGGTGAGTCTCCTTGCTAACCTTGTAAAGGGGAACTGTCCCCTAGGTGATTTAAATGCTATATGTGATAACTGTGGGGGCTACATACGTACAAAGTGACGAGAGTCCGTACGTATCGGCTTTTATTGTTATGTCCGGGTAGTTAGGCTTACACCATGTTTTATGTTTTCCTTGAAATGAATTATATGCTTAGTGAATTAATGTTACACGCGGCTTCTTTTCCTGAGATGATGGAATTTAAGTAATTTTAAGGAATTTTTCACGAAAAGTAATTGATAAATAATAAATGTGTGGATTGTGTGTGCATGTGCCGTTTCACAATTTACATTCCGCGGGCGGAGTGTTATTTCCCCCACTCTCATCGGAGCGGGCCGTACGCCACAACGAGATTGAAAGATATATATATATATATATATATATATATATATATATATATATATATATAT
>ML348713.1:0-15905 GCA_005239505.1 Nicotiana paniculata | reverse complement strand
TAATGAGAAGAGCAAGAGTTTTTCCTCCAATATTGTTCTTTGTCTTTCGCATCAAATCTTTCAATTTTATTTATGTATACTATTGCTCGTATTACCAGCTGCTCTGTTAAGGATTGTTGTCTTTTTTTTTTACCTTTTTTTTTCTTTCTCTTTTCCTCTTCCTTATGAGAGGGTTAACTGTAAAGTCACTCTACATGATCTTTATGTAAAGGTTTACTTCTCCATTTTTAGTCCTATATATATGCATGGGGATTTGGTGGTAATATTGGACATGATCCACATATGTTACATGGAGTGGTAGAGCCAAAATTTTATTTAAGAGGTATTAAAATATATAAAAGTAAATATATCAAAAAAAATCAAGGGTAGTTACTAGTTAACACATAATAGAATGCTTTTTAGAAATAAATTACCTACCTACATAATATATTTTTTCCGTAAAAAGAGATATCAGTTGACACTTTTTGCTATAAGGTAGCCCGCCACTGATTATATACTCTTGATAAACAATTTAACTAACCTACATGTTCTTGACATTGATAAGGTGTTAAGAACATCTGTCGATGTGTCTCTTAGATCTCATCCATATGTATGAACTACTGTTTTTGCCGATTGCTTTGAAATTTAGTAATTGCCTGGGTAGAGTTGGGCGGAGGTTTTTGACCATTTTAAAGTAAGGCTCATAGGCTCGACTCAAGTTAGCCCGCCGGCTAGCTAAGCCAGGGTCGGGTCGTGGGCCAAGAACAATTTAGTTTAAATTTAAAATTTTTAAAAAATAAGAAAGATTCAAATAGACAAGTCTTACTCATAGATAACACTTAACCAGATGAGTCTTTTGAGTTGAGTTACTGAAATATGGTTTGTTGAAATAAATTTGCTTGAATTTTACATTTTTATCTCTCAGTTGAAATTATTTATTGTGTTTTTATACAGTGTTAGCATTTTCTTGACGCAACAAAATATAGTTTAACAAAATAGAAGAATTCTGTTGATTTCTTTTTAACTTGGAACCTTCGGTTTATTTATTTTTTCATGTTAACCATATTCTGCATGTATTTGACTATTTGGTAGGTATATTTTGGTTTGCATCTGTCCATAGTTTGGATTAAAATGTCTTTTTTTGAAGTGTCGTTTTCTCATTTGTATTGTTGATTGGTAATTTTTTGGAATTAAGCTAATAGCTTAAAAGTTTTATTAACAACTAAACACTCATGTTTGCAAATAAAGTTGAATTTCCTGAATACTATGAAACAACATTGACACATTGTCTTATAAAAAATGTACTTTTGTAATTTTTACTTACTTACACATTAAATATTGACAAATATTCAGAAATTTGGGTTCAAATTTAGATTAAAAAAAATTCTTACACACACAAAAAAAATTTGATAAAGATGAAGAGCTAGCACGCCTAACCTGTTGCCCGCTTAGGATTGGGCTGAGATGATTAATTAAGAGGAATTTTCAGAAACTACTATTGTTTAGTAGCTATTAACTTTCTATAGCTACCATATACATAATTACTTCTTATAGCTACTTTTTCAGTTATTACGTTAGCGTATTCGCTGTAGTTAAGCTGCTGTATTCATGAATACAACAACAAAAAACGTCTTAAAATCAGGGCAGTCCAGTTGTACGCGCATGTATTCACTCCATGTATTCATGAATATAACAACAAAAAGCACCTAAAATCAGGACAGTCCAGCTGTACGCGCATGTATTCACATGTATTCGCGCTGCTGTATTCATGAATATAGCAGTAAAAAGCTCCTAAAATTAGGTCAGTTCAGCTGTATGCACATATATTCACATGTATTCGAGCCATGTATTCATGAATACAGTAACGGCAATCACCTTAAAAATAAGTATGTCCAGTTGTCTAAGAGAGGAAAAACATAAATAGCGTATTCCATGCCTTTTTTTTTCTTTTTTAAATAGAAAGAGGAGGGACTTTTTTTTTTTTTAAACATCCAGTGTCCAACACTTTTTATTGATAACTAAGGAGGGGGACGTATTGCCAAAAACCTCCAGAGTACACCAAAATGACCCGTACATTACGATTACAGATTGCATAACACAATGCTATAACTAATAACAGGTCGGGTTATGGGGATGGTTGTCTTCACAGATTAGACCTCCCCTCGGGAGTTTTTAAGGAGGATCGTAGTGCAATCCGGAGTGTTTGCCCTTTTGAATCTGAAGGAGGCCATTTGTAGTTTATCCATTCACAGGGCTCTTCTTGAATCCTTTGGAAGTTCCTCCTCCGTGAGAAACATTTTCTCATTGCCCGATGTTGTTGCTAGCTTTGCAAGAGAGTCGGCAACCGCATTGGCTTCTCTGTAACAGTGTTTTATGTGAAAGCGTCTTTCAAGCATTTTCTTTTGCACCTCCTCCACAACTCTTCGAAGTTTCCATGGAGGTTTAGCCAATCCTTGGATCATCTTCACGGCCACCTGTGAGTCCATCTCTAGCGTGAGTTGTGGTGGTTGATGTTGATAGCACCAATTAATTCCATAGATAGCGGCCTGCAGTTCACAATGAATGTTAGTTGAGAATTGCACTGGTTTGGAAAAAGCCATAATCAAGTCCCCATTTCCCTTTCTAACAATCCCCCCTATTCCTGCCTGCCCGCTAGAGGCTACAAAACTTCTGTCGGTTTTAATCTTCCATGTATCCCCTTGAGGCATTTCCCACCGCACCAGCACACTAGTAATCTTGGGTTATAAGTTTCTGCTAAGTGGCAAATGTTTTGCCAACTCCATTTGTAGTCTACTCTGCTATAACATTTAGAAATATTAACCTGCACATTGAAAAGAACATGATTAGCAATCCTAAATACAGTGGCGGATTTGTTATTATATTTCTTCGCACATCATGCTTTCTAGATTCCCCACATGGTGTAACAAGGGGTGACATTGAGTAATAACTTGTGAAGTTCATTCTTTGGTCTCGTTTTCCACCAACAGTCCAATACCCCTTTAACTGTGTTCCCTCCGTGCGCGATGCCCAAAGGGCCCGCGAGGTGGTTTCAATTTTTGGAGGCCATGTAGCTAGTAGTGAAGACATGGTCCACAGTTTCAGGCTGAACATTTCTGCAACATGTACAACTGGAAGTCGTTTGAATGCCGAACTTGAGAATAATGTCATCTAGAGGTAGTTTATTCCTGAGAAGTTTCCATATGAAGAAGGAAACCTTGAAAGGGATACTCTTCCCCCAAATATTAGCAGCCATAGGGTCTTTAGCTTGTCTTTTTCTGAGCTTTTCAAAGGTCGAGGAGCATGAGAAATTGCCGGTGTTCTCCAAGGACCAAATACCAATGTCTGACTTTTCTTTGTCCCCAATTTCTATTCGTACAACATCCTGAATAATCATGTGGGGAAAAAAGGTGCTGAGGTTGGGGATATCCCACTGACTGTTGAGGATGTATTCTTTACCCATGATACTCCCTGGTTTTTTGGCGAGATGAACACTTCGAGCAATAGGGCCTTGACTAGGCCAATTATCCCACCAAAATAGAATATTACCAACGTTTATTTCCCATTTGATGTACTGTTCCACTTGGGGTCTGATTTGAAGTAAGTTTCTCCATATATTGGAGTTTCTTGGAGCAATGAATTTGGCCACCATGTTGGTTCTCGGGCAATATTTAGCTTTGATGAACTTAGTCCACAGGTTGTCGATGGTTCTGAGTCCCCACCATCGTTTGGCTGTGAAGCTATTGCAGATATCTTTGAGTCTTTTGAAGCCGAGGCCTCCTTCCTCAGTAGGGTAACACATTTTTTCCCAAGAGCACCAGTGGTATTTACTCTTCCCCTCGTTCGTCCCCCAGAAAAAATTGGAGAAGTACTTCTCAATTTGTAATAGTATGGACATAGAGGGTTCCATGGCAGCGAATAAGTGAAGAGTCTGGGACTGAAGAATATGCTTAATGATCAGAGCTTTGCCTCCCGCAGTTAACATCTTACTTTTCCAAGCACCTGCTTTGGACACCACTTTAGTAGCCAGGTCCATGAAGATATTTATTCTTTTCCTGCTTGTGTAGATAGGACAACCCAAGTAGGTAAATGGAAAATTAGATTGCTCATAGCCGGTCCATTTTTTAATCCTTCTGTTAATCCCTGGATCAAGATCGTGATGTCTGATGAAGCAACTTTTTTCTTTGTTCACTTCCTGTCTGGAGGCTTGTTGGTAGCTTTCAATCTTCTTCATTATTATCTTGATAGACTGTCTTCTGATGGAGGAGAAAAGTACCACATCATCAGCATAACATAGGTGATTGATCTGTGGACCATTTGCATTCATGTTCAAACCTTTGAAATTGTTGAAGGAGTGTAGATGATTCAGAGACTTTGAGAGAGCCTCGGAAGCAAGAATGAAGAGGGCTGGGGAAAGAGGGTCACCTTGCTTTAGACCTCTGAAGGATCTGAAGAATCCTTGCCTTGTTCCGTAGACTATTGTAGAATACCAATTATTTGAAATTAACCTGTGAATGAGCTGTATAAAGTATTCCTTGAAGCCCAGCTTCCTGAGAATTGAAGTGAGGAAGGTCCATGACATTTTGTCATATGCTTTAGACATGTCTAGTTTCATGACCACATTGCCACCCTCATTCCCTCCCTTGATACCATGAACGATCTCCTGAGCTAGAAGAATATTTTCCGTGATGAGCCTATCTTTCACAAAACCAGTTTGGTTTTCAGAAACAATGCTAGGAAGAATAGGGGCTAATCTCATGGCAATGATCTTGGAAAGAATTTTATTAGTGAAATTGCACAGGCTTATAGGTCTTAGTTGGCTAAACTCACTCGGAGCCTTTACTTTTGGAGTGTGAACCAAGCAAGCATGTGTGTAGTATCTAGTAAGATTAGCTCCAGTGAAAAAGGATCTCACAAAGTCTATTAAGTCAACCTTGATAGTCTCCCAAGAAGATTGGAAAAAATGACCATTGAATCCATCGGGTCTAGCTGAACTATTAGGATCAATATGTGTCATCTTTGTAATGAATTAAACATTTGATATTTAGCTTAAAGTATATATATATTTATATGTATACCACCTCATGTTTTACTCGTATTTCGTGGATTTCAGATGTAAAATATGTTGATTCATATTAATTCGGGGTATTTTTATGAGTAGAAATCATCGAGAAGCAATTGGTGGAGAAAGGTGCGATATTAGAGCCAAAACGGACGAAAAAAAGAAAAGTTGGATTTTCAGCGTCACAAGAAGCGCTCCACGCCACTTGTGGTGCCCTAGACAGAATGCACAATAAGCCAGCGCCGGGACTAGTGTGGGGCAATCACAACCCAGGAATATTTATCTCTACTTAATTCACAACAATAATTTTGATGCTTGATAATTTAGTTACTAGTAAGAAGTATTGTTTAGTATAATCACACTCTTGAACTCGAATTTGACTCGACTGAATAAAAATCTTGGTGAATTTAGTTGGTAGTTGATACACGTCTCTGTGGGTTAGACACTCGACTTATAATTTTATTACTTGTACGACCACGTATATTTGCGTGTGCATTTGGGAGCAACAAGATTTTTATTAAGTCGAACGGGTGGTGGGGACTTGAATATAAAGGTGTCGAACGGGTGGGCCGAGCTGGGTTAGGATCTTATTGAACCAGACGGGTAGGGGTACCGGGCCGGTTACGGGTTATTCTTAACGGGTTTAACGGGTTCGGTTAATCCGGGTAAAAACTTAACCGTATGGTTTAGGGGTTTAAGGGGCCTGGCCGGTTTACAGTATTTTTTTAGTTTTATTTTTAATTTTTGTACAACTATTATAATTTATATTAATATATAATAAAATATATAAAGAAAACAATGAATATGAAAAAAATTGAATTTCTAAGTTACAACTTACAAGTTACAAATTAAAAGGTTTACATTTGACAAGTAGTAAATTCAAAGGTTTTGCATTGCCCTTGTAAGTTCTTCATAATCAATATGAACTGATTCTGATTGTCCTTTTTCTGGAGTGTTGAATTCAGATGGGTTACCATGTGTTAATATATCTCCAAGTTCCTCGTCTTCAGGGCTATCAACATCTTCACGTCCTTGATTTCTTCGTTCCGATCTAATCCAATCTCTGAAACATACTAAAACTTCCAAAGCATTGCTTCCCAATGAGTGACGGGTGTCTCCTAGTTGTTGTCTTGCTTGACTAAATGCACTCTCTGATGCAACAGTTGAAATTGGCACATTCAGTATGTCCCGAGCCATAGCGGAAAGAACAGGAAATTGCTTTTAATTCTCACGCCACCATCCCAACGCTGAAAATTCCTTTGTGTGAATCTCCTTTTGCTTCTGCAAGTTGAATTGAAGTTCATCAATGTTCCTGCTACTGGTTTGAGTTGTAGCAAATGTAGAAAAAATATTAAAACTATCAACTATTTCATCATCATACAAAGTAGTAGAACTTGAAGAAGTGGTACACTGCATAGTGGGATTAACATTGGCTACATTATGAGCAACATCATCAACTATACTTGCATAATATGTATATAATTTTTGTAAATTATCATTTAGATTGTTCATACAAGTAAAAATATATGGGGTTTCAGTTGATCCAATCTCCATGTAAGTATATAAAGCATTGATTAATTTGTGACAATCGGCCATCTTAATAGAAGGATTTAAAATAGCTCCAATTAAGTAAATGAGGAATTGAAAAGAAATACTTTTTGAATTTGTCTTGCATTTCTTCAACAGCAGCCGTATATTTNCGCCAATTAAGTAAATCTGAGGAATTGGAAAGAAATATTTTTTGAATTTGTCTTGCATTTCTTCAACAGCAGCCGTATATTTTTCTTTCTTCTTAAATTCAAAGAGTAGAAAAGCAATTTAAGCTATATGTATTAAAACCATTGTAATAGTAGGGTAGTATGCTCCAGAAAACTCAACAGTAGCTATATAAAATTTATGTAAAAATTGAATAACATCATTAATGACCTCCCAAGTAGCAGGTGTTAACATACGGTTTCTATCAGTACAATGCGCATTAGCAACTTCAGTTATTGGAAATCTATATTTGTAGCAACATTTTAAAAATATGTAAGTATAATTCCACCTAGTAACAATTTCGTCTGGCATGAATCTTGGTTTAAGGTTATACTCGGTATACTTATTCTTAAATTCCTAAATTCTAGATTGTCTGTTATTTCCTTGAATAAAACCAACTGCTCTTCTAACATGAATAATCTCAGTTGAAAATAAATCAAGGCCACTTTTAACAATTAAATTATAAATATGACATGCACACCTAACATGAAAAATTTCTTAAAGTGGTGGTTGCAAATGCATTTTTAATAATGAAATTGCGGTAGTATTGTTAGACGCATTATCAAAAGACATACACAATACTTTTCTGTTAAGATTATAAAATTCAACAACTTCGGAAATAGTACTACTTATAAATACAGCAGTATGACTCTGATCTTCATCATATTTAAAAGCGATAATACCTTTTTGCATACAAAATAAATCATCTATCCAATGACATGTAATTTTCAAATAATCATTTCCATTAAGAGCATGACCCATATCAGAAGTTAGACAAACTCTACAAGGAAGGTGCTCAAACAAATAGCATATGTATGTTTGATATTGTCCATGCAATCTAAAGATATCAGCTCTACAAGTACTTCTAGGGATACCTTTAAATAAAGGATTATAAATCCTTTGAATATACATAATAAGATATGATGAAAAAGCAAAAGAAAAAGGTAGACAACCCAAAGCAATCATTTTTTCCAACTCCTCACGATCCTTCATTTTATCATATTTTATAAGTCTTCCAGTAGTAGGGTTAAGAGTTGTTTGATTTCCATCACCATCAGAGCCCCCATCTATGGGATGATCAACTCTCATATGTCTACTAAGAGTCCCAATCCCCCCTAAATTTCCTCCAGTCAGATGTTTAAAATCAAGTTTACAAAGTTTGCATCTAACTCTATCAGTACCTTCAATTATCTCAAAAAAATTCCAAACCTTACTTATTTTTCTACGATTAGTAGTCGGAGCCACAGGTGGTCTACTACTAGTACCACGACCACCACCCGTTGTAGAAACTCCAACACTATCATCTCCAGCACTATTAAGTGTAACTGGTAGCTCATCTTCCATTTCTAATTCCAAAATCTTCTTGTAATTGTTCATAATCTATATTATCATTAGGCGATATTTCGGAAACATGTGTAAATGGGGTATTACGATTACTACAAGTACCAGATGATGAAGAACTACTTCTTTTTTTTATTTCCCCTACTAGAAACTTTTCTACATGCTCTTTTAGCAGCATTAAACATATTGTAAAAATTTAAGTATAAGAAAAAATTAAATATGCAAATAAAATAGTGAAAAAGAGAAAGAGTTGGAGGGAGTGCACCGAATTCGGCAATAAATTGAGCACTTGATGATTAAGCATTCCAATGTTACTATGAAGAAATGTCAAGTATTTCAATTTTGAAGTTCAATTTTTCAAACTTCAAAATCCGAATGATAAAATAACTTTTAAGATAAATTAAATTCCAAAAAAGAGCCAAATAAATTTAAAAGATGAATTGAAGATTGGAGAATGAGAGAATGAGAGAAATTGAGATTGAGAAATAAGAGATGAGTGAAGCAATGAAGAAGAGTGGGGGGTGTATTTATAGTTTTAGAAAAGGTTAATTTTGTAAATTAAAAAAGTGTTAATTTTTAAAGAAAAAAGGCCCCAAAAAGGGCTATTCTGCAAATGTGACCGTTGTCCCTATTTTAAGTGGTCCCCACACGTATAAAAAATTTTGAAAAAAAAATTTATAGCCGTTGTACCGGGCGGGTTAACCCGATAAAGTGTACTGTTCACTTTGACCGGGTTTGACTGATCCGTTTAACCGGTAATAAAAATAAACGGACCAACCCCCTCTACCCCCCTAACCAGCCCCACCCGGCCCACTACATACTGGGCCGGTCCGATTCCGGTTTCAACCGGTCTGGGCCGGTTCGATTTCGGGTCAACTCGACCCGTTAGACACCTCTACTTGAATATTGACTTTCTAGTTTATTCTTTCATTGTTTATTTTTTCAAGTCTAACATTACTTAATTGTTTGTCTGATTTCAGACACTTTGATTGAATGCGCAAGGTCAGAAGCCAGGATAGACTTCAAGGCTTTCACCCCGAACCCGAGAGAACATTTCATAGGAGGTTGAGGGAAGCAAGGGACACAAATAATTTTCAGGAACTTGTTCAATTTCCTGTGAACATGGCAGAGGAGCAACACATGGTTGTTCAGTAGGCGGCGATGCCCAGCATTTATAATGTCACCTCCAACATTGTGAAGCCCATAATCATTTGGCACCTTGAGCTGAATATCCAGATACTCCATGCGAACAGGAAGTTTATAGGTCTTCCACACGAGGATCCACAAAAACATATCCTGAATTTCTTGGAGATTAATGATACTTACATCACTAACGGGGTCACTCCAGACTATGTGAGGAATCACACTTTTTCCGTTCTCTATGTTGGGCGAAGCAGCGCGATGGATGAAGGCAGAACCAACTAGTTCTATTACATCATGGAATAATCTGGCAAGGAAATTTTTGGTAAGGTTCTTTCCTTCAGGAAAAACTGCAAAGATCATAAGTGAGATAGTCACCTTCAAACAGAAACCGGGGGAGTCTTTACTTAGCTTGGGAGAGGTTCAAGGGGCTTCTCAGAGACTGTCCTCATCACAATCAGACAAATGAAGTGTTAGCTCACACTTTCATAGAAGGGTTACCTCCTAAGACAAATATTGTGGTAGATTCTGCAACTGGAGGTAAAGTGTTGGAGAAATTTTTTGATGAGATATATGCATTATGGAACAAATTCTCCAAAAGCAATCCTGATTGGCAAGGAGAGATGGGTAGACACACAGTGCAAAAATCTGCAGGGGTTCTCGAGTTAGATGTCGTCTCGGCATTATCAGCGCAAATTTCCACATTGACCAACTAAGTCAATCAGATGACATTGGTTATTAACAAGCAACAAGCTCAACTAGTGCAACGGGTTCAATTATTTTGTGAAGTTTGTGGAGAGGGTCATATGAGCGACTTATGCCCAATTAATCCAGAATCTGTCTATTTTGTGGGTAATGCAAATAGGGACCAGACAAACCAGTATGGGAACACTTACAATCCCAATTGGATAAACCACCCAAACTTCTCTTGGGGTGGAAACCAGGGTGCTCAGAATCAACATCGACCACAAGCACCTCAACAACAATATAGACCACCTCAGGGTGAATAACATGCAAACTCAACAAGTCACCTTGAGGAAATGATGAAGAATTTGATGGCTTACCAGCAAGCCCGAGCCGCAACAATGAGAAATTTAGAGCGCAAATTGGGACAACTTGCTAGTGCCCAAAATGCTCAACCAATTGGAGCTCTTCCAAGTGACGCTGAGACTAATCCTGAGGCATCTATTAATGATGTGTCATTGAGGAATGGGAGACAATTAGAAGAAGTCCAGTCAAAAAAGAGAAAACAAGTGACCATTAATAAGAGGTCGGCTACTATAGAGTCAAAATCAGAAAAATCAAAGGAGTCAGAGAAGATAGCTAGAGAAGTAGTGGCTGAGCAACCCCCACCATTAGTTGCGAGACCACCGCCTCCGTTCCCTCAGAGAGCTTTATGTGGGATTAGGTATACACCTAGTCTAGTGTATGACGTGCCCAAGATTTCACTTCCACATATTCATTTGTTTCTTTTCTACTTCTAATTGAAAGATCTAGGGTTGCGACTTCTGCCTAGTTGGTTACCTAACAGATTGATAGCTTTAGGGCGTGTTTGGCTGATCAGGATATAATATAGCAATCACACGCGATCACTCACTTTATAACTCTCGGTAGTTTGAGTGACTTTTTCCAATTTGGCTTTCTCAAGTCCAAATGAGTATTTCACGAAGCAAGTGATAGATGCTCAACTCTCTTACTATCTCTAGATTCGACCATTTAATTGGGGTTATTAATTTCTTGAGTTCACCCCCGTTTCTTTTTAGCCAAGTTGTCCTAGACTTAGTATCCCTTTCTCAAGTATAAACTAAGTCAATTAGGCATGAATCAATGTTTGCAACCATCAATTCTTAAATTCAAGAAAGAACTAGGATAAATATCATATATCCAATCATAAATAAGCCCTAAATCAATCACCCATTAAGTACCCATACAAGGGTTGGGTCACAACCTAGCTAAGGGTTTAACTACTCATAGAAAATTAAGAAATTAAAGAAGAAACTAAGATAAAACTCATAATAGAAGATTAAGGGAAGAGAATCTAATGTTAATTTAATGATCTATTACAAAGTTACCCAAAACAATAAAGAAAAACAACTATCTAATGTTCCCCAACTTAACCTAAAAATGACAAAAAGATCTATTTATACCCAGCTAAAATTATCGGATAAAATTGCCCCTACGGAGGTTGTGTGGCCGCCCAATTCTGTATGCGGTCCTCACTTTGAAACTGACTTGACAGGGTGGCCTTCTGCGGCCGCATAAATATGGTGTTACACCCCATATTTTTTTATACGTGAAAGTACACCATAAATAAATTGATGAAAGCTCGAAAATGAAATGTTACATCCCGCATTTTTGTACGTTAAAGTTTCATCGTAAGTTAATCGACATAAGTTCGGGAATGAGATTATTTTGGAATTATAAGTATTATGCTATTTCAAACAAGTGATAAGTAAATTCGTGAAGGTGAGAGGGTAAGCGAATCGAAGGAAATGAGTTTTTGTCGAAGTTTGGTATTTTTGAGAAAAAAATATGGTCCAAGCTATAATACCACATATTTATGGACTAGTTCCATAAAAGGTACCACATGAATAGTAAGGTGTACAGACCGTGTTAAAAGTGAGTAGTATTTTAAGTAATTTGAGATCATTCCTAATTATGTGGATAATTGAGTAATTATTGGTTAATAGGGGATTAACAAGTTAATTAAGGAATTTGTGGATAAGCTTAATTAAGTTATTGGATAAGATTAATCAAGACAAAAACGTGGCAGCAATATATGTATATTTGATGACTCTTAAGTCACTTTGTAGGGTGGAAACATTTAAAGTAATAACTACCTTATCTCATTTTTGATTGAAAGATGCTATTAAGCCTTATGACTAAAATATGAAAAGGCTATGAATACAACTTACGGATGAAGCTTCAAAGATCATACAAGATCATGATCAAATCACAAAGTGATCATACGGAATTTGCTACAAAAATTCATACGAGATTTCATAAGGTAATAGCAACGGGATTTTGCGATTCTAAGGGAGTACGGTACAATCTTTCTCAAGAATATCATATGGATTTCCCTTACTTCGATCCGCCATTACGTGATTTGTCGAGATTGACGTGTGTTAAAGGGATTGTCAAGAGAATCGGCTCAGGAATGTTAAGGCGAAGCTCTTCCTTCATTTTGGCATGATCTCGTAATTATATGTGTTTGATAACGAGGCGTAAAGAGAAGTTCATATTCCCAAATTTATATACATTATCCTAGTCTCGTAAGTTACATTATTCTCCCTTATCAAAACTTTATATTCAATTGAGTATTGTTTCCTTCCAGTCAAGAGAGAAGAGGATCTATCTATCTATCTATCTATCTATCTATCTATCTATCTATCTATCTATCTATCTATCTCTCTCTCTCTCTCTCTCTCTCTATATTTATCTATCTATCTATCTATCTATCTATCTATCTATCTATCTATCTATCTATCTATCTATCTATCTATCTATCTATCTATCTATCTATCTANTATATATATATATATATATATATATATATATCTCTCTCTCTCTCTCTCTCTCTCTCTATATATATATATATATATATATATATATATATATATATATATGATTATAGTATTATAGTATTTTCACCACCATCGAGTTATAATCGGTGGGCAGGCCCGTACTGGGCAACCTCTGATAAGATGGTAAGTTATATACTGAGCCTACTGTGTCCGAGCGCCTATGAGCGAGCCCAGAATGGACGAGATACCGAGCCTAGTATGGTCAAGCGCCTATGAGCGAGCCTACTATGGCAGAGCAGTTATATATACCGAGCCTTATAAGGCCAGACAACTATTTTACTTACTATATTGAGAGAGTTGAGTCAGTATCAGTAGGTGAGCATATCTTCAGATTGTCTTTGACTCCTAGTTACTTTCAGTTATTATATTATCAGTTCAGTTTCACCTTTCAGTATATTGCCTTACATACTCGGTACATTATTTCGTACTGACGTCCCTTTTCTGGGGGCGCTGCATTTCATGCGTGCAGGTTCAGACTGACAGACGGGTAGACCTCCTCATTAGTTGTTGCCCGAGTTCAGATTGATCGGTAAGCTCCATGCGCTTTGGAATTGCCGAGTCTAGAGCTTTATGTACATCTTGTGTATATATGTATATATGTTATGAGTGGGTCGAGGCCCTGTTCTGATCATAGTATATCTATAAGTAGAGGCTTGTAGACATATACTGTCAGTTAGTGCAGTATGTTGGGCTTGTAGGCCTTATATGTATATTTTGATTGGTTTGCCAGCTGTAGTAGTTATGACGGGCTTGTCTGCCCAGCTTTATATTGATGTTTAGTCAGTGTTTGAAAATTGTCTTGCATTGTGGCCCATGGACAAAGTATGACATTATATGTTCAGAGTCCCTTAGTCACTAGTCGGTACGCAAGGATAGGTGAGGCACTGGGTGCCGGTCTTGCCCCCTAGGTTCGGGGCGTGACATTTGGGGTGCGATCGCACTTCCTTTGATTGTGCGGATCGCACATTTCTGAGTGCGGACGCACTCTTGACCTTTGGTTGGACATGGGAAATTTTTGCAGACCGTACATTTGTGAGTGCAGCCGCACTTATGCATTCTGCGGCCGCACAATAATAGTGCGGTCCACACATCTTCAGGTCCCCAATACACATCTCTCTAAATCTTGTCTTCTTCGGCCGCACCATAATTGTGCGGTCCGCACTTTGTGAAGGAATTTTGACATTGGCCCTTCAGAGTCTGCGGCCATAAAAAATATTGTGCGGTCTTCACTTTGGTCCATTTTGCCTTGTTTTGGTCCTTGTCCAATTTTTACTCCTTGAGTTGATTTTCATTTCTTTGGCTCATTTCCTAATATTCCTGCAAGAAATCACATTTCATTAGTTCTCGGGAATACCTTTAAGCATTTTTGAGCTAAACGTAAGTAAAAGAGAGCAAATAAGTAGTCAAAATCCCTACTTATCAATAAAGCACTCAGATTGCCAGCCCACTATGAAGAGCTATACATGATTTCTGTAGTGGAAAGCAATGCTACGTCATTGGTGCCTTATATGAGCCCCATAGATCCTCTTGAACGAGCTTTGTTTGGGAATGCAAAAGACAGTGAAGATGAGATGATGGGCGAAATTGAGCAAGTACTCGACATGTCATGCAATTATGTCCATGGGTTTGGGAGATTTGAGGAGTTGGGGAGGCCTGTTACTTAGACCCTTCCTGAGCCATCTGTTGAAGAATCTTCGAAGCTAGAGCTAAATCCCCTTCTAGTGCATCTGCGCTATATGATTATTTATGAAACTCTGAAAAATTGCCAGTAATTATCTCGTCTAGCCTGACTAATGTACAAGAAGAAAAATTGCTCAGGGTACTTCGTGAGCATAAAAAGGCTACAGGCTGGACAATTGTTGACATCAAGGGAATCAATCCATCATTTTGCACGCATAAAATCTTTCTGGAAGATGGACACCACCTTGTGTTGAGCAACAAAGGAGATTAAATCCTATCATGAAAGAAGTAAGTAATTAAGTGGTTCGATGCAAGTATTATATTTCCTATCTATGACAGCAACTGGGTAAGCCCGGTGCAATCTGTGCCTATAATGGGAGGGATGACTGTGGTTGAGAATGAGAAAAATGAGCTAATTCCTACTCGCATTGTGACGGGATGGAGAGTTTGCATTGATTACAGAAGACTCAACAAGGCAACCCGCAAGGACCACTTCCCACTTCCATTCATTGACCAAATGATGGACATATTGGCGTGAATATTATTGCCTCCTTGATGGTTATTCGGGGTACAAACAGATTGTCATATGCCCATAGGATCAACAGAAGACCACTTTTACTTGTCCTTATGGCACTTTTTCCTTCAAGCGAATGGCGTTTGGTCTTTTTAATGCACCAGCTACTTTCCAGAGATGCATGATGGCAATTTTCACTAATATGGTGGAAAAATTTGTGGAAGTTTTTATGGATGATTTTTCAGTCTTTGGGTCTTCTTATGATGATTGTTTGAAGAATTTGAGCAAGGTGTTGGACCGTTGTGAAGAAAAAAATTTGGTATTGAATTGGAAAAAATGTCATTTTATGGCATGCAAAGGCATCGTGTTAGGGAACATAGTGTTTAGGAGCGGCACTGAAGTTGATAAGGCGAAGGTGGAGGCGATTGAAAAATTACCTCCACCCATTTTTGTGAAGGGTGTCTGGAGTTTCTTGGGACACGCGGGATTCTATCAGTGCTTTATTAAGGATTTTTCTAAAATTACTACTCCTTTGTGCAGGCTTCTTGAAAAGGATGTAACTTTCAATTTTGATGATGCCTGCCTGAAAGCATTTGAAGAGCTAAAAAAGAAGCTGGTGGTTGCCCACATTATTACAGCACCGAATTGTTCCTTACCATTTGAACTTATGTGTGATGCAACTATGGTCGGGATCAAATCTACAAGGAGTTAATGATTGGAATTAGGTTTATATCTAAGTGAGTTGTGGGTTTTGAATCTAATTGCACTTCCACAAATTTGGGTTGATATTCTACTTCTGTCTTTACTCTAATTATTGCAATAAATGAGACTAAGGACAATATTTTTTTTTAGG
>MDKI01236165.1:0-14385 GCA_005239505.1 Nicotiana paniculata | reverse complement strand
AACAAAGCTGTTTCAAAAACAAACATGCATGATTTTGTAAAAGCATAATGTATAATTAAAAAGAAATTTTGGGACGAACTGACGACCGTGACACTGCTCGGGACATTGCAACCTCTCCTGCTACGGAATTTTTAGGGTCCTCCTCAAAATTCTGCCCCAGTTTGATGGGTGAATGTTTCTTACTCGTGCAGCGATTGGCTGAACTTGCTTCAGAATTTTGAGGAGCCAGTTTCTAATTGCGGGAAAAATAAAATTTATTGAATTGTGACCGAACCCATAGGGCTGCCTACGTATCTCCTCTTCAACGGGAATCAGGTTAGGCGTAGTTCAATTACATCATTGAGAAAGCATAAAGATTACACATAGCAGCGTTTGACTGCATCTGAATTGATTGGCTTTGGCCAGACTTCTCCGTCCATTTCTGCGACTATAAGTGCTCCTCTTATCAGTACCCGGTGAACCATGTACGGACCCTCCCAGTTGGGAGATAACTTCCCTTTGGCTTCGTCTATGGAAAGATCTTCTACAACACCAACTGCCCCGATGTGAACTGTATAGGCTTGACTCTCTTGTTTAAGGCTCAAGTCATTCTGTCATGATAGAGTTAACCATGACAGACTGCATTCATTCTCTTTCCGTCTATGAGGGCTAGTTGCTCATAACGACTCTTTACGCATTCTGCGTCGCTGAGCTCAGCTTCTTGTATAATTCTTAGAGATGGAATCTCAACTTCGGCAGGAATAACAACCTCAGTACCATAAACTAGCATATAGGGAGTTGCCCCTGTTGAGGTGCGAACTGTGGTGCGATATCCAAATAAGGCAAATGATAACTTCTCGTGCCACTGCTTGTGCCTTTCTATTATCTTTCTTAGTACCTTCTTGATGTTTTTATTGACGGCTTCTACAACTCCATTCATCTGAGGTCTGTAAGCTGTGGAATTCTTGTGTTTGATCTTGAAAGCCTCACACATAGCTTTCATCAAGTCACTGTTGAGATTGGAACTATTGTCAGTGATGATTGACTCAGGAATCCCGTATCGACAAACAATACGGTCGCGGACAAAGTCTGCCACGACTTTCTTAGTCACTGCTTTGTAGGATGCTGCTTCGATCCATTTGGTAAAATAGTCGATGGCTACTAGAATGAACCTGTGTCCGTTGAAGGTGTCATGCTCAATTGGTCAAATAACGTCCATGCCCCAGGCGGCAAAAGACCATGGTGAGCTTGTTGCGTTGAGCTCTTTTGGAGGTATCTTTATCATATATGCGTGTATCTGACAACGGTGGCATTTCCGAACATACTGGATGTAGTCCGTTTCCATAGTCATCCAAAAGTAACCAGCTCGGATATCTTCGTTGCCAGAACAAAACCGTTCATATGCGGGCCAAAAGTCCCATCATGAATCTCCTCTAGCAGATTGGATGCTTCCTTTGCGTTGACACAATGTAATAATCCCAAATCGAGAGTCCTCCTACATAGGATTCCTCCGCTGTGTAAGAAGTTGTTGAATAGTCTTCGAAGTGTGCGTTTTTGAGTGGGATTCGCAAGCTCTGGGTAATCTCCTTTTGCCAAATACTCCTTGATGTCATGAAACCAAGGATTTCCATCTACTTCCTCTTCGACATGGGCATAATAAGCTGGATGATTATGGATTTTTACGGGAATAGGATCAATGAAATTCTTGTCCGGGTGTTGGATCATTGAGGACAAAGTATCCAATGAATCGGCGAACTTATTCTGGATTCTGGGGACATGCCGAAATTCTATCTTCGTGAACCTATTTTTCTTAATTCCTGTACATGGTGCAGATACGGCAGTATCTTGGAATTCTTGGTAGCCCACTCTCCTTGTACCTGATGTACCAGCAAATCTGAGTCACCAATCACTAACAGCTCCTGGACGTTCATGTCAATGGCCATGTTGAGCCCTAAGATACATGCTTAATACTCTGCCATATTGTTGGTGCAGGGGAATATAAGTTTGGTAGATACCGGATAATGCTGACTGGTTTCTGATATTAGGAATGCTCCAATGCCAATTCCCTTGAAGTTCGCTGCTCCATCGAAGAACATTCTCCAACCGTCATAGGATTCTGCGATGTCTTTTCCTATGAATGATACCTCTTCATTAGGAAAATACATTTTCAGAGGTTCGTATTCTCCATCTACAGGGTTCTCAGCAAGATGGTCTGCCAGTGCTTGTCCCTTGACTGCTTTTTGAGTCTCTTAGATAATATCAAACTCACTCAGCAGGATTTGCCACCTGGATAGCTTGCTAGCAGGCATGGGCTTATGAAAGATGTACTTCAATGGATCCATTCTTGATATGAGATACGTTGTGTAGGCACAGAAGTAATGCCTCAGATTCTGATCTACCCAAGTCAAAGCACAACAAGTGCGTTCCAATAGAGAATATCTGGCCTTGTACGGAGTGAACTTCTTGCTGAGATAATAAATGGCTTGCTCCTTATTTCCTGTTTCATCATGCTGCCCCAGAACGCAGCCGTAAGCTCCATCTAACACTGCAAGGTAGAGTAACAGAGGTCTACCTGGCTCAGGAGGTACCAAGAGTAGTGGTGTTGACAGGTATGCCTTGATTTTGTCGAAAGCCTTTTGACAATCATCGGTCCACTTTGTTGCGGCGTCCTTTTTCAGCATCTTGAAGATCAGCTCACAGATAACTGTAGACTGTGCTATGAATCGGCTGATGTAATTAAGTCTCCCCAAGAAACTCATCACATCTTTCTTGTTCCTTGGCGGTGATAGTTCTTGAATGGCTTTGACCTTTGACGGATCCAAGTCTATCCTTCGGCGGCTGACAATGAACCCGGGCAACTTTCCAGCAGGAACCCCGAATGCACACTTCGCGGGGTTCAACTTCAGATTATATTTCCGTAACCTTTTGAAGAACTTCCTCAAATATTCTATGTGCTCAGTGGCCTTCCTCAAGTATGAAGCACATAGGAACATGCTTGCACACAAGTAGGCCTCAGAAAATTATTACAAGACTTAACTATCATAGCACATTCTATCACAAAATGTTCATGCGAGGAGCTTAGCAGCATTAGATTGAGGGATGCCAAACGGGTTCACACATTAAGTTCAGGGAAGGGGTTCAGGATTACTTAGTAGCTAGGGGGATCATGAATACATGCTAACAATGTACTGGGGTTAGGGAGTAAGGCAGAATTGTACCAAACAAATAGGAGGAGCAGTAGACAGGCTGAAATAAGGGAAGGGTAATCACATAGACAGAATAGATATGCTAGTTACAGGGTAAAAAATAGAACCACAAGTCAAAGCACAAAAGGAATAAGAGAAAGTGCAATACGGACATAAACATGTTGTTTTGGATGCTGTAAATCAAATAGAATACATACAAGCAAGATTGAATGAATAGAACAGTAGTGTGCAGAGAAGTAGAGCAATAGGACAGTAGTGTGCAGAGCAAGAGAGCAGTAGAGCAAGTAGAGCAGTAGAGCAAGAGAGCAGTAATAAGTTACTCAGTCTTGGCTTTCAGCCGACTGAGTAGCCAGTAGTCAATAAGAGAGAGTGTGTAGGAAAGTAAGAGAGAGAGCAATGAGTATGCTGTGTCTGTGTGTGTGTTCGTGTCTTTGCTAAGGAGAGTAGAGGTATTTATAGTTTAAAACAGGCAGAAGAACAAGGTAAAATAATAGTTTCAACAGTAATTATGGGAGTAAACAATCAATTAGAATCAAATTGGTAAAAGACTTTCTTTGATTAAGGAGTCATACTCAAACGGTAATAAGCAGTGACAAAGAAGGAAGGGAATCATGTAAAGCTAATTTTAACACAATAAGGAAGTAGTATAAGTATGGTACAAGTATATCACATGTAAGTAAGGCCAAGTTCAGAATTCTATTTAAGGAAAATATATGTGAATTAATTTGACAGCAAAATCATTTATGGAAATAAGGTACGAAATAAATTATATTCTGGAAATCAGTAAGGAAACCCTCGAGTGAGGTTCTAATTACAGGAAATCAATATCAATCAAGGAAAATATCACACATCAGTGGGATAGGCATGATACAAACAAAGAGAAACAGGAAATTAGCACGTCTTAATTATGCAAAATCAGTGAAGTATCAATCATAGAGATTCAGGGATTCACAAATAGAAAAAATAGCACTGATTTGTCACAACATTATGAGAATAAGTGCAATAAACATATAATAGACAAAAATCAGAACCATAGGAAGACGAGTAAGGTAAAATCATATAGAAGTTAGGGATTCGTATAGAACATAGTACGAATCACAACATAGACATGATATAGGCAAAAGTAACCGAATCCAGAAACCCTAATAGGAAAAAATAGGGTAAAATCACAAAATCACGAAGTATTCATGAGAACATAGTAAACATAATAGAACAGGTAAACATATGATCGCAAACAAACTCAGAACCACAGATTGAAACCGAGAACTTTGGGGTTTTTAACAAAATGAATCAGACAAAATGGGGAAAAACTCACATAATGTTTAAACACAGTAGAATCATAAAATAATGCTAAGAAATTAGAAAGAAGACTGTTTTGAAAGGTCTTTTGAAAACCCTAGTTCGAAAACTGAAAAATCGTTTAGGAACCTGAAAAATCTTTAAAGAAAACATGGAAAGAACTCATAATAGGTATAGATATGTTACATATTTATAGTTAGGGTTTCCAAAGAGAACCCATAAAAGAGGAGGAAAGCTCAAGATATTACCGGTTTCAACCGGAAAGTGGTAGATCTTACTCGGGTGGTCATGGGTGTCTGGAAAAATGGCCTGAGATCGTAGGAGGTGAGTGGACGACCTCTGGTTCACTTGAGGGCTTCAAGAGCAGTGACACACGTTAAGGAGGGAGCCATAAGGCTGTGGGTGGTGAAACCACCATGCTTTCCGGCAAGGCGACGACCGGAGAAGGGGCTAGGTTTAGCAGAAAGAGTCGAGGAGAAAAGAGAGTTGAGAGAGTTTGAGGCGGCGGAGTGATATGATATAATGAGAGAGGGAAAATGAGGGTTTGGGGTATGTCGTTTAGGATTAATTAGGGAAAGGGGTAATCTAAGCCGTTGATCAAAATGATCAACGATTAGGATTTAAGAGAACCCGAGCCGGGTTAGGTAGAGGTTTGGGCTTGGGTCATTTTAATTGGGGTTTGGGCTGGTTTTAATAGGTTAGAATTGAAATAAAAAATGGCTATTTGTTAAATACCCCCCAAAAAATGGATAAATAGTTTATTAAAAATAGCTGATTAAAATGAAATTGATGCTTAATAAAATTAAATTAACATGATTAATTAGTATTTAAAATATAAAATGACTAATTATTGGGCCAAAATAGCATAAAATATATGATTAGGCTATAATTGCAAAGTTATTGCAATTATAGCCAAAGAGTGCCAATCTGGCTAATGTAAAATAATTTGGCCTTAATAGGACCAGAAATAATACATTAAATCAAGAAATGCTTTTGAAATCGTTTGTAATGCGATTTTGTAATTGATTATTAGAAATAAAATACTGGATAAATTAAAAATAAATTAATCAAAATATGGGAAAATTATAGAAAAATACCAATTGCTATGAAAGTCTGATTTTGAAGGTATATATGCAATTTAAAGATAATGTGAGGAAAAATTGGGTATCAACAGCTGCCCCTCTTTACCCGGGAAGGATGAAAGAGTTGTCGGGTAAAGACATGATGGCCAATTTTGACCGAGCAAAATGGTTTGAAAAGATTTAGGCCGCACCCTAGTTTCTGAGTTGCCTAAATATCCCTGGTTTTACAGGAATCAGGCCGTATGTAGTTTAGGAGTCATCGGTGAAGTATACTGATGAAGTTTCTTACAAGAACGGATGCAACATTTAGGACTGATTGAATAAACGACTTACAAGGTTGTTAGGAGAACTGGAGCGGGACTGCTCCTGCCGGGATGGCAGTTTGCTCGTCGGATTACCTGCAAATAAATAATAAAAGCATATATTGTGTGTAATTTAAACATGATGCAAATTCCCGTTGGACCATGAATGATGTCTTCAGACGGTTAAGGATGACGTCCTCAGACCATGACGTCCTGGGCTATGAATTTCTTGATGCAGGATTTGCCGGCCATGAAAATGATGTTCTCGGGCCATGAGGATGGTGCCTCCGAACCATGACGCCTTTGAATAATGATATGAAAAATTGAGAGAGATCCTCAGGCCATGACATGATATTCTCGGGTTGTGAAGATGGTGCCTCCGAACCATGACGCCTTTGAATAATGATATGAAAAATTGAGAGAGATCCTCAGGCCATGACATGATATTCTCGGGTTGTGAAGATGGTGCCTCCGAACGATGACGCCTTTGGATAAGTTGGCGATATTTCAGCCCATGAAATGCAGTAATATTACGCTGACAAGACATAGCTTAGTCTTGAGAATTGAAGGGCAGAGCTTAGCCCGACAGGAAAGTGAAGTAAATAGTGCTTGAAACAACGGTTAGACTCGAAAGGTAAATTGGAGGCAGAGCTTAGCCTCGGAAGGCAGAATTGTAGCCTTATGCAATGTAGATGGAGACAATGCTTAGTCTCGGAAGGCAGAATGGTAGCCTTATGTAATGATGTAAATGGAGGTAGAGCTTAACCTCGGAAGGCAGAATGGTAGCCTTATGCAAAGATGCGAATGCAAATGGAGACAACGTTTAGTCTCGGAAGGCTGAATGGTAGCCTTATGCAAAGATGCAAATGTAGATGGAGACAATGCTTAGTCTCGGAAGGCAGAATGGTACCCTTATGCAAAGATGCAAATGAAGATGGAGATAACGTTTAGTCTCGGAAGGCAGAACAATAGCCTTATGCAAAATGTTGATGCAGATGGAGACAATGTTTAGTCTCGAAAGGCAGAAATGTAGCCTTATGCAAAATGTAGATGCAGATGGAGACATTGTTTAGCTGGTGATGAATTGCGGCATTGTGATTATTGAGAGCATTGTGACAACGGAGCATTGAGGCATGTGCAAACGTCGGTAAGTGCAGCAGTTTTAAGAGTCGTATTTTGGACAACGTTTGTCCCCTGGACGGACAGTTCGTTTAGGGGTTTTGCAACCTTAGTGCCTGCAACCAAAGAAAGATCGTGAGTTCTATAAATGGGGGGGGGGGGTTAGTTCGTATCCACGCTGGCTTTTCTTGACTTGTTGGGCTCGATCTTATGATACTGTTTGTATTATTGGGGTAGCGTTGCTAAACAAAGCTGTTTCAAAAACAAACATGCATGATTTTGTAAAAGCATAATGTATAATTAAAAAATAATTTTGGGATGAACCGACGATCGTGACACTGCTCGGGACATTGCAACCTCTCCTGCTACGGAATTTTTAGGGTCCTCCTCAAAATTCTGCCCCAGTTTGATGGGTGAATGTTTCTTACTCGTGCGGCGATTGGCTGAACTTGCTTCAGCTCTTCAAAATTCTGCCCCAGTTCCTAATTTCGGGGAAAACTAAAATTTATTCAATTGTGGCCGATAGGGCTGCCTAAGTATCCCCTCTTAAACGGGAATCAGGATAGGCATAGTTCAATTACATCATTGAGAAAGCATAAAGATTACACATAGTAGCGTTTGACTGCATCTGAATTGATTGACTTTGGCCAGACTTCTCCGTCCATTTATGCGAGTATAAGTGCTCCTCTTGTCAGTACCTGGTGAACCATGTACGGACCCTGCCAGTTGGGAGAGAACTTCCCTTTGGCTTCGTCTGTGGAAAGATCTTCTACAGCACCAGCTGCTCCGATGTGAACTGTCTAGGCTTGGCTCTCTTGTTGAAGGCTCGGGTCATTCTGTTCTGATAGAGATGACCATGACATACTTCATTCATTCTCTTTCCGTCTATGAGGGCTAGTTGCTCATAACGGCTCATTACCCATTCTGCGTCACTTAGCTCAGCTTCTTGTATAATTCTTAGAGATAGAATCTCAACTTCGGCAGGAATAACAGCCTCAGTACCATAAACTAGCATATAGGGAGTTGCCCCTGTTGAGGTGCGAACTGTGGTGCGATATCCCAATAAGGCAAATGATAACTTCTCGTGCCACTGCTTGTGCCTTTCTATTATCTTTCTTCGTATGTTCTTGATGTTTTTATTGGCTGCTTCTACAGCTCCATTCATCTGAGGTTTGTAAGCTGTGGAATTTTTGCGTTTGATCTTGAAAGCCTCGCACATAGCTTTCATCAAGTCATTGTTGAGGTTGGAACCATCGGTGATGATTGACTCAGGAATCCCGAATCGACAAACAATACGGTCGCAGACAAAGTCTGCCACGACTTTCTTAGTCACTACTTTGTAGGATGTTGTTTCGACCCATTTGGTGAAATAGTCGATGGCTACCAGAATGAACCTGTGTCCGTTGAAGGCGGCATGCTCGATTGGTCCAATAACGTCCATGCCCCAGGCAGCAAACGACCATGGTGAGCTTGTTGCGTTGAGCTCTTTTGGAGGTATCTTTATCATATCTGCGTGTATCTGACAACGGTGGCATTTTCGGACATACTGGATGTAGTTCGTTTCCATAGTCGTCCAAAAGTAACCAGCTTGGAGTATCTTCGTTGCCAGAACAAAACCGTTCATATGCGGGCCACAGGTCGCAACATGAATCTCCTCTAGCAGCTTGGATGCTTCCTTTGCGTCGACACAACGTAATAATCCCAAATCGGGAGTCCTCCTACATAGGATTCCTCCGTTGTGAAAGAAGTTGTTGAATAGTCTTCGAAGTGTGCGTTTCTGAGTGGGATTCGCAAGCTCTGGGTAATCTCCTTTTACCAAATACTCCTTGGTGTCATGAAACCAAGGATTTTCGTCTGCTTCCTCTTCGACATGGGCACAATAAGCTGGCTGATTATGGATCTTTACGGGAATAGGATCAATGAAATTCTTGTCGGGGTGTTGGATCATTGAGGACAAAGTATCCAATGCATCGGCGAACTCATTATGGATTCTGGGGACATGCCGAAATTCTATCTTCGTGAACCTCTTTTTGTTAATTCATGTACGTGGTGCAGATACGATAGTATCTTGGAATTCTTGGTAGCCCACTCTCCTTGTACCTGATGTACCAGCAAATCTGAGTCACCAATCACTAACAGCTCATGGACGTTCATGTCAATGGCCATGTTGATCCCTAAGATACAAGCTTCATACTCTGCCATATTATTGGTTTAGGGGAATCTGAGTTTGGCAGATACCGGATAATGCTGACCGGTTTCTTATACAAGCAATCCACGAATGATTGTAGTTCATGCTTGGCACAATTGTCAATCAGGATATGTATATTTGGCAAAGGGAAGTCGTGTTTCGGACTAGACCGGTTGAGATCCCGATAGTCTACACATAATCTGACCTTCCCATCCTTCTTTGGTACTGGAACAATGTTGGCTAACCATGTCGGGTACTCAACTACCCTGAGAACCTTAGTGTTGATCTGCTTGGTGACTTCTTCTTTGATTTTCAAACTCATGTCGGGTTTGAACTTCCTGAGCTTTTGTTTTACCGGTGGACACATTGGATTGGTTGTCAATTTGTGAGCCACAATAGACGTACTTAGACCAGTCATGCCGTCGTACGACCAGGCGAATATGTCCTCATACTCCTTTAGAAATTCTGCGTATTCTTTCTTTTCTAATGGCGACAAATGAATGCTGATTCGTGTTTCCTTGATGTTTTCTTAATCTCCCAAGTTGATGATTTCAGTCTCGTCCAGGTTGGACTTAGGTCTATTCTCAAAATTTTCAGCTTCTTTGATTATCTCGTCAGGTATGTCATCTTCTTCTGAATCCACATCCGGTTGCTGCGTTGTCTCGTTGTATATCACAGTCATCGGTTCATCAAGACAGGTAATAGTAATGCTGTATAGGTAAAGAAATGAGAGAAAAAATGATAGCAGTAAATATTGAAATTTAAAAATGCTTTTGATAAATTGAACGATTGTTTTGAACATTGAAGATCTTATTGCAGGAATTAAAATGCGAAAAAGGAAATCATTTTGTAAAAAAAAAAATGAATAGCGTTTGTTTTAGCCTTGCTACCCCGAGGCTCGTCGGGCTCTTAGTTGTCCTGACAGTCCAATTCTTGAGGTACGCCCCTCTGCTCATAGCCCGTATAGAAGGGCCTTCCTCCCCCTCCTTCTCGAGAAAAACACAACAGTCCATATCACTGTACTCCAGAAACAAGTTCCTCATTTCTACAAGTGCTTCTTCTTCGTTTGATCCATAAATAACGTCGTCCTGTTGGAAGGTCTGCTCCAGATGCGGTATTGGTTGCTCCAAAGGGTAGTAAGGACCGTGCCATGGTGGCGACCAGTTTTTGAATTCTTCCCAAGTGTATTCGTATCCCAAACCGAAAGTGGTGCCGTGTGAGTTTGATAGGTTTGGAGATCCCCTGAAGGTTCTTGCCGAGCCCTTTACCTGGCTCGTACCCTCACCAATTCATCATACTTGCGATCTTGCTATCCCACCATTTGTCTTTGTCGATAGTGTTGACCCGTTTCATGTGGTGGTAAGTTTCCCTGCCTGGCTTCCTTCTTTCTTCAATCACCGGGATAGTCTGGCGATTGTAAATAGGGTTGCTACCGTCACCATGAATAATCACCTCTTGGTGGTTCCACTCGAACTTCACTGCCTGGTGTCGTGTTGATGCTACAGCCCTAGCAGCATGGATCCAGGGTCGTCCCAATAACAGATTGTAGGACGCTGGCACATCTACCACTTGGAAGTCCACCTCGAACCAGGTTGGCCCCATTTGCAGGCATAGGCTGATCTCAACAATGGAGGACCTCTGAGATCCATCGAAGGATTTCACATTGATCGCTCCATCCTTTATCTCATGCAACCCTTTACCCAATTTCTTGAGCGTTATCAGCGGACAGATGTTAAGAGTGGATCCACCATCGATCAGGATTCTGGTGATGAAATAATCTTCTCATTGCACAGTGATGTGCAATGCTTTGTTATGGCCCAACCCTTCAGGAGGCAACTCGTCCTCATAGAAAGTGATCTTGTGACTCTACAACACTTGGCCCACCATATTAGCCATTTCTCCACTAGTGATGTTGTTTGGCACATAGGCTTCGTTCAACACCTTCAATAAAGCATTCCTGTGCGTCTCAAAATTCTACAGCAAAGAGAGGAGGGATATTTGCGCTGGCGTTTTGTTTAGCTGGTTGATGACCAAATACTCCTTAGCATGTACTTTCCTCCAAAGGTTGTCCGGACCTGTCTCGATAATGGGAGGACGATTGCAAGCTTGCCTGCTTGATTCAACCAGATGTTCAGGGGTATAGACTCTAACAATTCTTGTCATACCCTGCGCTGCAACAGCTTCTTCAGTCTTGACTTTGCCTTTCCTTCTCGCCTCAGCTGTATAGTCCCATGGTACATCATTTGTATAGAAATGTGGCGTGGTCGATATCGCCACCGTGATTGGCGCAGCTACCCTCACTTCGAATGGAACATGTGCCTGGGGTGGTAAGGTGGCAACCTCAAATGATGCGGGTGCATTTGCCGGAGACACGAACTCAACTTCAATCGATACTGGTGTCTTTGCAGGTGACGCTGCTTCAAACTCAAGAGGCATTGACATATCTACCTCAGCATCCGCAGACAGCTTAATCTGGACTATGATTGGGTTGAGAGTAACCGCTGGCTTCTTTGGGTCATCTCCCTCCATGATCAACCCGATTGACCCCTCGGGGACCCAGTCGTCTTCTATTTCAATCAAGTGGATGCATCCAACCTTATGGTCCGGAAGAGGATTGTTGCGGACATTTGGAGCGGATTCCTTTGCCACGATCACCTTGTTGTCAATCAGGGATTGTATCTTGTCCTTCAAAGAGCGGCATTCATCAATGATGTGCCCCTTCATGTCGGAGTGGTATGCACATGAGTTTTTTGGGTTGACCCATTGAGAAGGATTCTCAGGGGTTGCAACAGGGATGGGGGTGACATAACCAACAACTTTGAGCTTCTCATACAACTGGTCGATGGGTTCAGCGATGGCGGTATACTGTTTTGGAGGTCTGTGATCAAAATTAGGACGAGGTCTAGGGAAGTTTTGACGGGTAGGGGGTGATTGGTAATGAGACGGTTGGGAATTGTAAGTGAGGTAGACAGAAACGAGTTGTGAGTATCTGGGTGAAACAGGTTGATATGCCGGTGGTGGAGGTGATTGATAAGTTAGTGGTGGAGGTGATTGATAAGTTAGTGGTGGAGGTGATTGATAAGTGGGTGGTGGAGCTTGGTATGAGGGTGAGGGTGCTTGGTAATTTGGGGTTGGTTGATATGTGAGTGGAGGTGTTGGGTAAGTTTGGTATTTGAGTGGGGATTTGGTTCTTTGTGCCACCATCACGGCTCCCGCGTCTCTTTTCTTAGACACATCACCAGACTGCAAAGCCTTGTTTGTAGCTTGCAAGGCTTCAAAATTTGTGACCATACCGCTCTTGATACCTTCTTCAATTCGTTCACCTAATTTGATAATGTCGAAGAACTTGTGGTTCTCAATCATCATCAACCGTTCATAGTACTATGGGTCCTGGGCCCGGACAAAGAACTTGTTCATCTGCCCCTCTTCTAAGGCGGGCTTGACCTTGGCAGCTTCGGACCTCCAGCGAGTAGCGTACTCGCGAAATGTCTCCGTGAGCTTCTTTTTCAAATTCTGAATATAGAACACGTCTGGTGCGTTCTCCGTGTTGAACCTAAATCTGTCCATAAAGTCAGATGCCATGCCCACCCAATTCGACCATTTCTTGGGATCCTGGCTGATGTACCAAGACAACGCATCTCCTTTCAAGCTCCTCATGAACAGCTTCATGCGGATCCTTTCATCCTTATCTACTCCAACCAGCTTGTCACAATAAGCTCTCAGATGGACCCTTGGATCACCTGTACCATCAAACATTTCAAACTAAGGAGGTTTGTATCCCTCGGGCAGTTCGACATTGGGATGTATGCAAAGGTTTTCATAGTTCAACCCTTTGACTCCCTTGATTCCCCGGACGCCTTGAACCCCGATGGTCAGCTTCCTAAGTTCCTCGGCCAAGTTCTTGATAAGCAGGTCCTTTTCGTCAGACTCAGGTGTGTATGTGATAGGGGGAGTGGAGTGTGGCATGGTCTCCACGTAGATGGGATTGTTATGGTGGTCTGGCTCATGAGTGTGGAAATGGGCATTTGTGAAGTTCTGAGGTTCTGGGATAAGCAATGGTGTCACGACCCGAAATCCCACCTTCAGGCCGTGATGGCGTCTAACGTTGAACCCGCTAGACAAGCCAATGTTCTTATTATTACATTTAATTCCTTATTATAGACAATTGAAATAACAGTGGCAAATTAGAACAGTTATAAATAGAAATGTGGAAGATAAGAAATTCAACAACTTAAATAATAACTCTTACGTTCCTTAAAAACACCCTTAGAACTGGTATCACAATCTCACAGACAGTCTAGATTTACTAAAATTAAAGGTCTGAAATAAATGTGTACAACTGTCTTGGAAATACATGAAAAGACAGAAAAGAGAGATAAGGGAGGTGACGCCAAGGCCCGCGAACGTCTGCGGGAGTACCTCAGTGTCGCCTGTGGACTGAAGGATACTCCCTCGATCAATGCCCACTGTCCGTCTCCATAATATGCACAACATAAAGAAGTGCAGGTGTAGCAGCAGTACAACCGACCCCATGTACTGAGTAAGACCGAGCCTAACCTCGGCGAAGTAGTGACGAGGCTAGGATACGACAATTAACGAATACTTGTATAGTTCAAAAATATAATAAAGAAGTAGTGACAAGAAATAACAGATAAGCACAAAAATGGAGCTATCATGCTGGGGGAAAGGGGCAACAATTCACTGAAATGACAGAATACGATAACAACAGAAATGTATAAATAACAGCAGGAATTAACAACTCTAAACAAGTAAATAAATAGAAACGGCACGGCATGTCCCCTGTGCTATAACCTCACTAAAACACTCGGCACCGAATGTCTCCTCGTGCATAAATAAATAATCACTCGGCAAGGAATGTCCCCTCGTGCATAAATATATAATCACTCGGCACAAAATTTCCCCTCGTGCATAAATAAATAATCACTTGCACAGAATGTCCCCTCGTGCATAAATAAATAATCACTCGGCACGGAATGTCCCCTCGTACATAAATAAATAATCACTCAGCACGGAATGTCCCCTCGTGCATAAATAAATATAAAGGCAACAGATTGACAGGAAAATAATCAGTCAGAGGTACAACTTAACAAATAATCCTCAACCGAACGAATAATAAAAAATAATCGAAATCATGAATTACCCTCAGGTACATAACTTCCATAGTGACAATTACTTCATAACATGGAGAA
>ML348710.1:0-82528 GCA_005239505.1 Nicotiana paniculata | reverse complement strand
GGGGGGGTAATGCGATCGCGAAGGGGAAAAATTGCCCATGCGATCGCGGAGGCACGTGTACGATCGCGTATGAGAAGTTACCTGATGCCGAAATTGCCACTCTACGCAATCGCGAAGCGTCGAATGCGATCGCATAGAAGAGTATGCGAGATAACCGGATGCCCTGCTGGAACACTATGCGATCGCAATTCTGTATATGCGATCGCGAAGAAGAAGAAAGTATACCTCTGCGATCGTGGTAGATTATGCGCGAACGCATTGAAGGAAAGTCTTGGCCGCTCAAAGAGACACTTTGCGATCGCGACTACTCCTATGCGATCGCATAGAAGGAAACCAGAATGCAGGTTCAACAATTCAAAATACGGAAAATGGACCCGAAACCCATCCGAAACATACCCGAGATCTCGGGGCTCAAAACCAAATATACACACAACCTCAAAAACATCATACGGTCTTATTCGAGTAATAAAAACACCAAAATAACATCATAAACATCGAAATAAACCTCAAAATCAATGTAATTTCTCAAAACTTCTTTAAACATCAAATTTTGCATTTTTTATCTGAATCACGTCAAACCAAGTCCGTTTATTACCAAACTTCACAGATAACACATATAAATCATATCGAACCTTTACTATGCTCCAGAACCAAGATACGAGCCCGATACCACAGGTTTCACATCAAATTTTATTTTCAAAACCCTTATATTTTTCAGAAAAATTATTTTCTTTAAAAATTCATTTCTCGCACTTGGGACCTCGGAATTCGGTTCCGGGCATACGCCCAAGTCCCATATTTTCCTACGGACCCTACGCGACCGTCAAATCACGGGTACGGGTCCGTTTACCAAAAATGTCGATCGAAGTCAATTTTATTCAAATTTCTAATACAAAATTATCATTTTTATCAATTTTTCACATAAAGGCTTCTCGGCTACACGCCCGGGATGCGTACGCAAATCGAGGTGAGACCTCAAAACATAGAATTAACTAGAAAAATATGGGATGACCTTTTGGGTCATCAAATCCCCCTCTTGAGCGCCCTCCACTAGCCTGAATGCCCTGCTGTAACACATCTGCCCGGAGCCTGGGACAATCTCTCATCCTGTGGCTGATATCTCCACACTCAAAACAACCTCTCTGCTTATGTGGCTATGGAAACTGCAGGGCTCGAGTACTCTGAGACCCATGAGTACCTGAAACCCCATGCGAAGCCGCCAATGCAAACTGAACTTGTTGACCCATTAAACCTCTATCGTGTCGTACCCTGCCTCCATAATAAGGACCAATAAATCTCTCCGGCCCATGAGACCTCCTCACCTCCCTGCCCTCTCTCTCCTGACCTCGTCTGACATCTCTATCATAGTCCCACTTGTCGTCTATCTCGCGATCAAACATACCCTAAACTCTGCGAGCAATCCCTACCACCTGGTGAAATGAAATATCCGACACTAACTCCCCAACCATGCTAAATCGAATATCCCACCTGAGGCCCTCAATGAATCTGCGAACACGTTCTCTAACTGTAGCAACCAAAGTAGGTGCATGCCTGGCCAAATCACTGAACCTGACGACATACTCTGATACTGACATAGTGCCCTGGTACAGCTGCTCAAACTCCGGGGGCCATGCATCTTGGAGGGACTGAGGTACCAACTCACTAAAGAACATCTCTGAAAAGTGACCCCATGTACCACTGGCCAAACGCTCTACGCGATCGCGATGGCACATGTGTGATCGCGTATGAGAAGCTACTTGCTTCCCAAATTCCCACACTACGCGATCGCGAAGCATGAAATGTGATCGCGTAGAAGAGATAACCGTATGCCCTGCTGGAACAGTATGCGATCGCGATGTTGTAGATGCGATCGCGAAGAAGAAGAAAGTATACCTCTGCGATCGTGGTAGATTATGCGCGAACACATTTAAGGAAAGTCTGGGCTGCTCAAAGAGACACTATGCGATCACGATTACTCCTATGCGATCGCATAGAAGGAAACCAGAATGCAGGTTCAACAGTTCAAAATCGGGAAAATGGACCCGAAACCCATCCGAAACATACCCGAGACCTCGGGGTTCAAAACCAAATATACACACAACCTCAAAAACATCCTTCGGACTTATTCGAGTAATCAAAACACCAAAATAACATCATAAACATCGAAATAAACCTCAAAATCAATAAAATTTCTCAAAACTTCTTTAAACATCAAATTTTGCATTTGTGATCCGAATCACGTCAAACAAAGTCCGTTTATTACCAAACTTCACAGATAACACGTATAAATCATATCGAAACTTTACTAGGGTCCGAGACCAAGATACGAGCTCGATACCACAGGTTTCACATCAAATTTTATTTTCAAAACCTTTATATTTTTCAAAAATATAATTTTCTTTAAAAATTCATTTCTCGTACTTAGGAACTCAGAATTCGATTCCAGTCGTACGCCCAAGTTCCATATTTTCTTACGGACCCTCCGCGACCATCAAATCACGGGTCCGAGTCCGTTTACCAAAAATGTTGACAGAAGTTAATTTTATTCAAATTTCTAATACAAAATTAATATTTTTATCAGTTTTTCACATAAAGGCTTCCCGGCTACACGCCCCGGATGTGCACGCAAATCGATGTGAGATAGAGGGAGGTTTTCATAACCTCGGAACATAGAATTAGCTAGAAAAATACGGGATGACCTTTTGGGTCATCACATCCCCCTCTTGGGTGCCCTCTACTAGCCTGAATGCCCTGCTATAACACATCTACCCGGAGCCTGGGAAAATCTCTCATACTATAGATGATATCTCCACACTCAAAACAACCTCTCTACTGACGCGACTATGGAAATTGCGCGGCCCGAGTACTCTGAGACCCATGAGTACCTGAAACCCCATGCGAAGCCGACAATGCAAACTGAACTGGCTGACCCAGTAAACCTATATCGTGTCGTACCCTACCTCTATAATACGAACCAGTAAATCTCCACGACCCACGAGACCTCCTCACCTCCCTGCCCTCTCTCTCCTGACCTCGTCTGACATCTCTATCATAGTCCCGCTTGTCGTCTCTCTCACGATCCAACATAACCTTAACTCTGCGAGCAATCCCTACCACCTGCAGAAATGAAATATTCGACTCTAACGCCCGAGCCATGCTAAATTGAATATCATGCATGAGGCCCTCAATGAATCTGCGAACACGTTCTCTAACCGTAGCAACCAAAGTAGGTGCATGCCTGGCCAAATCACTGAACCTGACGGCATACTCTGATACTGACATAGTGCCCTGGCACAGCTGCTCAAACTCCGCGCGCCATGCATCTCAGAGGGTCTGAGGTACCAACTCACCGAAGAACATCTCTGAAAAGTTACCCCATGTAAGTGAAGCTGACTCGTCTGGGCTACCCAACTCATATGCCCACCACTACTGATAAGCCGCTCCCCTGAGTTGGAATCGTAACGAAAACAACCCCGCTCGTCTCCACAATGCCCATAGTACGAAGAATGTGATGACACTCCTCCAGGAAACCATGGGCATCATCTGTCGCCAATCCACTGAAGGTATGAGGGTGGTACTTCTTGTACCTCTCGAGTTTAAGTTGTTCCTTCTCATATGGTGCTGCCCTAACCACGGGCGAAACAAGGATCCCAAGCTGTGCTGCCATGACACCTGGAACCTGACCAACCTGATCTCGCTGCTCCGGAGTATGGGCGATGGGAGTCTGAGCTCCTCCCCCGCCCTATGAAGTAGCTGGTGCACTCGGAATCAATCTCGCCTGAGTTAAGGTACCAATCACATCCCAGAACTGTGTCAAGGTCTCATGAAGTCCGGGGGTAACAACAGGCGCCTCCAGTCCCCCAAGTGGGACTGTTGGCAGCTCCTCAACGGCTGCTCTGGCAGGTGCTCTAGTTGCGGCACATGCTCCTCGTCGACCTCTGCCTCTACCTCTGACCCTGGCGGCATCTGCTCCGTAGGTAACAACCTTAGAATTTTCAGCTCGCTTGCTCACCCTCTGTGAGAGAATGGAATGGTAAATTTCAAACTTCAAGATCAATGAACTCGCACGATAGGAAATAAGGAAGTGAAGTTATCCTAATAGTCTCGTAGCTTCTCGAATATAAGTACAGACGTCTCCGTACCGATCCGCAAGACTCTACAAAACTCGCTTATGACTTGTAGCACCTATGAACCTAGAGCTCTGATACCAACTTGTCACGACCCAAATCTCCCTCCATTGGGTATCGTGATGGCACCTAGTCTTATGGACTAGGCAAGCCTAATATTCAGTAATAACAACAATAATAAATAGAATCTAATACTTTTCTGAAATAAATAATTCTTTGCACAATTTATATTCCAAAACCCGGAAGTACAAGTCATAAGCTTTTTAGAATTTACACTAACACACCTAAAAATACTACTATTCAGAAATAAGTGCAACAATGCAACAAATATATAAGATGGTGACTCCGAAACCGCGAACGCTGAAGCGGTTTTACCTTGAGTCTCCACAACAGCAACCGCACTACTACCAATTAATAGGCCGGCTATGCGAAAACCTGGTATCTGCACAAAAATGTGCAGAAGAGTAGTATGAGCACACCACAGCGGTGCCCAGTAAGTACCAAGACTAACCTCGGTGAAGTAGTGACGAGGACTAGTCAAGACACCCACTGATCTAATAAAAACTTAACAAGTATCAATATAGGAGTCAAGGAAATAATGATAGACACATAAAGGCTACGCAATATAGCAAAAAAGACAGCGAATTCGATAAAGAAGGAAAACAATAAGTATCAGCGGGAACCATGAAGTAACACAAAGGCCTAATAAAACACAGAAAATCCCGGCATGTAAATATAAAACATGTGCATGTAATGAATCAACAACTTCAACCACTTCTACATCAAATTCGTAGTCATCTCCACGAGGTTCCGAACCTCTGAAAAATATCCAATTACGGGTCCCAATATTCGAACCCTAACACTTGGCGTCTTGCGCTCTCATTCGAGTACTAACTGCACGGATGACTCACGTGCCAATTGGGTCGTTACCACCCATACGGTAAGCACAACATAGGTATCTATACTAGACAACAATAAGGAGTACTGACTCCATTAGTAGTACTTAACTACGTGTATGCTTGTGCAGGTGTCATAACATGATTTCAACAACCAATAGACATAAGGAGAACAATAGAGGCAACACGTACATTTTCATGTCATAAATTTCCACAGGAATGAACTCACACGGTAAGTCTTCCAGTACACAATATCAACAACAAGGAATGCCACCAGGCCAACACGAGTGTCACAAACAATCTCTGCCATAGCCCACCTTGTCACGCTACGTGTGCAATATCAAAGTATATGCCCGCCTTGCTTCACCACATGTGCATAAACACGTTCCCACCTTGTCACGCCACATGCGCAACACTCAATCTTGTATCCCTCCTTATCACGCCGCATGTTCAATATCAACGGCATGACAGAAACCTCGTGAAAATCCCTATATCAACAACCGCGCGATAGAAACCTTGTGCATCACTACAACAAGTACAACAATAACAATGGCAACAGTTCAAGATAAAATCAATACATCAACTTAAGAGCATTCGACCACAAGATAGGCAAAACTAGTTCACGAGAAATAAACATAATAAGGAGAGCTAGGCATATTACGAATCACTCAACAAGGAAGGAAAATAGCATGTAAGAGCCGCACCTAATTACACGGGTGAACAAAAAGAAATCAACACAAATCCGATAACTCCATATAAGGAAAGTCAGAAGGTATAGAATATCTAAACTTCTTTTAAGGTTGAGCAGTTACGAGAATATTCAACAATTTCCACTTAAGGACAAGCAATAGATATTAATCATAACTTGATTTAAGACCAAAACAATTATAGGTTGAGATGAAGACAATTGCAAATTTGAGATAAGCAGTTAAGAAGACATAACATGACAACAAAGGAAATAAAACCTTAAGATAAGTCAATTAGGAGTCAAGTAGGCAATAAGAGTAAATCCAACAGTAAGAACTTCCACATTTAAGCAGATAAACATAACACTAGAAATTAGGAAGTTCAATCATGCTGAGGACAATTCATACTCAACGAATATAAGGATCTAAGATTCCTAAAGGGTCAACTTTCCACAAACAAGTCCGAGCATGCACTTGTCACCTCTCATGCAGGGACTAAAATCAACATAGCAGACTCAAATCCTAAGGGAAAATTCCCCCACACAAGGTTAGGCAAGATACTTACCTCAACCGCTCAAACCAAACTTGAAATCACGTTCTTGACACGGGTATCCGACTCCCAATGGCCCAAATCTACTCAAATCCATAGCATCGTGTAAATAATACTACAAGCAACTAGTTTAACAAATAAATTCGAAGCTAAGACGCGAAATTAGGAAAATTTTCCAAAAAGTTCACCGGGAGCACGTCTCGGAATCGGGTAAAAATTATATTTTCCGGACACCCATTCACTCACGAGTCTAAACATATGAAAATCTCTCAAATCGTAGGTCAAAAACCCAATCATAACTCAAAAAATTGGTCTATGAAGTTTATCCCATTTTCTACCCAAAAATTTCGAAATTAAAGGTTGGACTTAAGATTGGAAACATGGAAATTGGTCTATAATGTATAAAATCACTTACCCAAATTACCCAGGTGCAAAAACCTCAAAAAATCGCCTCTCCCGACCTCCCCAATTAAAAAATGGTGAAAATAATATAAATCGTTGGTTCTGCCCCTTTTCTGCCGAGCGATTCCGCACCTGCGCCCTTGGGACCGCACCTGCGGAACTACCATCGTGGGTGCGAAATCCCACTAAACACCTGGAGTCGCACCTGCGGTCAAATGGTCGTACCTACAGTTCCGCACTTGCGAGGATTGGGGGTTTGGGCTATGTTCCGCACCTGCGAACTCCTCGCCGCACCTGCGGAAGGTCCATCGCAAGTGCGAGACACTAGAACCAGCAATAGTTCAGCTATCTCCCAAGTTCTAAAAACACCCGATGAGCATCATAAAGGTACCCGAGCCCCCACCGGGGACCCATCCAACCACACACACAAGTCATATAACCTAACAGGGACTCGCTCGAGGTTTCAAACAACATAAAATAACATTAGTACGATGAATTAAATTAAAAAATCCATGAAAATTCTTCAAACTTCTATAAACATTAAGTTTTGCATTTAAGGTCCGAATCACGTCAAACTAAGTCTGTTTCTTACCAAATTTCACAGATAACACATATAAATCATCTCAAACCTGTACCGGGCTTTAGAATCAAAATGCGGGCCCGATATCACATGTTTCACGTCAAATTTCATTTTCAAAAACTTTAATTTTTTTCAGAAAACAATTTTCTTTAAAAATTCATTTCTCGGACCTGGGACCTCGGAATTCGCTTCTGAGCATGCGCCCAAGTCCCACATTTTCCTACGGACCCTCCGGGACCGTCAAATCACGGACCCGGGTCCATTTACCAAGAACGTTGACTGAAGTCAACTTTATTCAAATTTCCAATACAAAATTTTCATTTTTATCAATTTTTCACATAAAGGCTTCACGGCTACACGCCCGGGATGTTCACAAAAATAGAGGTGAGATAGAAGGAGGTTTTCACGACCTCAGAACACAAAATTAGATAGAATATACGGGATGACCCTTTTGGGTCATCACATAACTCATAAACCAGTTTGTATCACCAGAGATCGGGTAAGGGCTCAAATTACCTCGATGGGAATGTGTTAGGCCCCCCTTGAGGTCCACAACGGTGGGCCCCTGCCGAACATAAATTAAGCGAATTAGTCTAAAAGGGAAGTTAAACAATTTGGACAATACAAGTTTCTATACACAGGATTGAAAGAGGGTCCTAGGTTTTTTAGCCTATAGGATCATTCCATGCAATACTTTGTAACTTCCCAAAGTTGGGGTGTTACTCATAGAATTAGCGCATGGTGTATCATCTTCTTTACTACCCAATTACTATCTTTCAGTTGTTACTTAAGAGTTATAATAGCTTCTAACCAGCTCCTTATGCGTGCACTGCCCGTCCCTTACCTATGGCCCTAGAGGTTTTAGGATATTTATTTTGGGTGGCTCTAGACTGACCTATATTTACTTAAAACAAATGAAAAATCTAGGCGATAAACAACATACAAATAGAACTTTCGTGTAAGGAAACAAATAAGGGCTCACATTGACCTCCACACATAAGCAAAAAATGCACGCAATTGAATCAACAAACTTTGTTAATTTTAGAATCCTATAGGCAGGATATCTATATGAGCAGAAACAGAATGAAAAGAAACAGTTTTCAGGCGAGCATCGAGCCTATTAGCTTGCCTACTGATTTTATTGAGCATGAATCTGGGCAGTTTCAGGCAGCAAATTGACACAAATTTTAGGCCCAGAATCATTAAAACCATTTACACACTTGCCTAAGTGATAGCCAGAATTGGTCGAACTCAGAACTGATTAACGAAAGCCTATAAGCATGGTTTCTACGAGTTTATTATAAGCCTATAACATGGTTCCTAAGTGGACTACTGATTTTAATTCATAAAGACAAATTTTGTTCCTTTTAAGTCCTATAGGCATGCTTGCTAATTGAAGAATAGATTTAAGCCCCTATAGGCGTGATTTTTAAGTTGAGGCTGATCCTTGCTTCCTATAGCCATGATTTCTAATTACTGACGTGATTTAAACTCCTATAGACAGGATTTCTATGTTTTAAAATTGATTTAATCCTATAGGCATGATATTTATTAGTTTAAATTCTATAGGCCTGATTTCTAGGTTTGAAAACTTTTTCATCCTATAGGCATGATTTCTAGGTTTGAACTTATCTTAATTTCCTATAAGAATGGTATCTATTAAACGTATGTAGGCAGAATTTTAAGCAGATTTCCAGAAAAGGTTATTATTCAAACAAATGAAATCCAATAGAAGTGGTATCTAATGCACGTTAGGGTTTAAAAATGTGTGGATCCTAGGATATGATTTCTAATGTAGAATTATAAAAAGGATCTCTAATATGCGAGTTTAAAAGTAGAGAACTACAATCAAGAAATTCCTATAGGCAGGATCTCTAAATAAGTAATGGAAATCACACAACTTGATCAACATAATTAAACCTGTAGGCGAGATCTCAACCCAAATTTAAAAACAAATAGAAGAAAACCCCCCAGCTTTAACTAATCAACCCCAAATCTGTTATTACTGAAATTATTACAACGCAGAATGAATAAATTACGTAAGAGTATCCATACACTATAGGGAGCCTTCATAGGCCCAATATAAACCTGGGAACCAGGCCTTACAACAGAACAACTTTGGAGCATAGTAATGATCCATCCATGGCACATTAAAGTCATGCTTCCAGTGTGTAAAAGTTCCCAAGGGCCTCCGGTACCCGGAGCAGTGCTCACACCAGAACCACATTCAGAAGGTAATACATAAAAGATTGGAAAACCAGCCCCAATGTGTCAGAGTTCAAACGAGTCTCAAGGACCCTAGTCAGTGGTCACACTGGGGGTGATAGGAACCTAAATAACTAAGAGTAGGAGTTTGAAAAACCATTGCATAAAGGGTAAAGAGAAGGGGGCAGGTTTTAGAAATAGCTTAATTTTCAAAAGCAAAAAGATTCAGATTACAAGATTGGAAACATAAACGCATAGAGGAACAGACAGAACCCATGTTCAGCACATAGTTCAAGCAGATTGGCATGTAACTAGGTAGTATTCATGCAAGTACTTAAAACAGTCGTGGCTAAAACATAGAAGCAATTAGGCAAAACATCTAAATTGAACAGACATGACATTTGAGTTAAGCAACAGACAAGTGATCACATGTTTACAGCATCTTGTAAGAAACCAGGCTAAACCTTAATCATAGGAGAGGATTCATGCCATTTGAAATAACTTCGCCTTAAGTTAACAGTATCATCAAATTGTCATAGAAAGAACAGAATCATGCTAGGAATTGAAACATGCTAGTCAAACAAAGCATAGAGAATGGAATTGCAAAGGTTAGGGAATACCAGTTGATAAGAAAGCAAGTAAAGGTGCAATAACAGTTAATTCCCAGAATAATTTGGCCTTGGCTTTCAGCCGGCCAAATAATAACCACTTAGTACATAAATTAGAACAAGAGAGAACAAAGAGAACTTAGGTTTGTTGTGGGAATAACAGGATTCGAGTATGTGTAAAGGGAATGGGAAGGGGTTTAAATAGTCTCAATGAGATAGACAAATAGGCAATGAATCAATCTACACAGATAAGGCATAAGTTTAGACTCAATTAGAGTCGACTCAATCAATTAACAGGGCAAAATATCATAAAATCAGGCTAATAACACTTAATTTAGGGAAAACATTATATGGAGTCAATCAGTAGTCAAGTACCAAATCAAATAAGGCAAGGAAATAGTTCTGGTATCAATTAGAAGTCAGTTTTGGAATCAATTAGATGTCAGTTCCATAATCAAAGCATAAGAATCAGGCTAGTATGGGAGTTAAGGAAAGTAGTACGAGTAATAAACCACATAAATAAGGTAAGAAAATGTAAAATCTTAATAAGGAAATATTGGTATTAAATGAAAGCTTATTTGAAAACCCAAATTAGGTAAGTAAAATCAATTAACGTTTAACTGAAAGAGTTAAAGGTAAATGGGAAGAAATAGTCGGATAAATAAATAATCGAAACCCTAACAAATACATATATATGAAACTAACTAAATCAAGTAAAAAAAATCAGTCAAACAATAGATAAGAAAACTAGAGACAAAACATTAAAGGTTGAAACATTTTCTTGCAAAAATCCGTTAGAACCAAAACCCTAGAAAATCAGTCATAAAATAATAAAAGTAGTAAGAAACATAAATATCAATGTTTTAAAGAGGAGATACTAAAACAAACACTAAATCATTTCAGATCTAACAAGATCTAAGCAGATTCATCCAGGAAATAGCCAGGTTCGTAAAAAATAAACAGAAGTGAACCAAATCGGGTTTCAACCAGAAATTCGCATAGGCAGGATCTCTAAATAAGTAATGGCAATTACACAACTTGATCAACATAATTAGACCTATAGGCAGGATCTATACCCAAATTTAACAAAATAGAAGGAAACCCCCTAACTTTCACTAATAAACCCCAAATCTGTTATTACTGAAATTATTACAACCCAGAATGAATAAATTACGTAATAGTATCCATTACACTCTAGGGAGCCTTCATAGGCCCAATTTAAACCTGGGAACCAGGCCTTTCAACATAACAACTTTGGAGTATAGTAATGATCCATACATGGCACATTAAAGTTAGGCTTCCAGTGTGTAAAAGTTCCCAAGGGCCTCCGGGACCCGGAGCAATGCTCACACTAGAACCACATTCAGAAGGTAATACATAAAAGATTCGAAAACAAGCCCCAATGTGTTAGAGTTCAAAGGAGTCTCAAGGACCCTAGGCAGTGCTCACACTGGGGGTGATAGGAACCTAAATAACTAATAGTAGGAGTTTGAAAAACCATTGCATAATGGGTAAAGAGAAGGGGGCAGGTTTTAGAAATAGCTTAATTTTCAAAAGCAAAAAGATTCAGATTACAAGATTGCAAACAGAACTAGCATCAAGGAACAGACAGAACCCATGTAACTAGGTAGTATTCATGCAATTACTTAAAACAGTCGTGGCTAAAACATAGAAGCAATTAGGCAAAACATCTGAATTGAACATACATGACATATGAGTTAAGCAACAGACAAGTGATCACGTGTTTACAGCATCTTGTAAGAAACCTGAATAAACCTTAATCTTAGGAGAGGATTCATGCTATTTGAAATAACTTAGCCTTAAGTTAACAGTATCATCAAATTGTCATAGAAAGAACAGAATCATGTTAGGAATTGAAACATGCTAGTCAAACAAAGCATAGAGAATGGAATTGCAAAGGTTAGGGAATACCAGTTGAGAAGAAAGAAAGTAAAGGTGCAATAGCAGTTAATTCCCAGAATAATTTGGCCTTGGCTTTCAGCTGGCCAAATAATAACCACTTAGTACATAAATTAGAACAAGAGAGAACAAAGAGAACTTAGGTTTGTTGTGAGAATAACATGATTAGAGTATGTGTAAAGGGAATAGGAAGGGGATTAAATAGTCTCAATGAGATAGACAAATAGGCAATGAATCAATCCTACACAGAAAATGCATAAGTTTAGACTCAATTAGAGCCGACTCAATCAATTAACAGGGCAAAATATAATAAAATCAGGCTAATAACACTTAATTTAGGGAAAACATTATATGGAGTCAATCAGTAGTCAAGTACCAGATCAAATAAGGCAAGGAAATAGTTCTGGTATCAATTAGAAGTCAGTTTTGGAATCAATTAGAAGTCAGTTCCATAATCAAAGCATAAGAATTAGGCTAGTATGGGCGTTAAGGAAAGTAGTACGAGTAATAAACCACATAAACACGGTAAGAACATGTAAAATCTTAATAAGGAAATATTGGTACTAAAGGAAAGCTTATTCCAAAACCAAAATTAGGTAAGTAAAATCAATTAACGTTTAACTGAAAGAGATAATGGTAAATGGGTAGAAATATTCGGATAAATAAATAATCGAAACCCTAACAAATACATATATATGAAACTAACTAAATCAAGTAAAAAAAATCAGTCAAACAATAGAAAAGCAAACAAGTGACAAAACATTAAAGGTTAAAACATTTTGTTGCAAAAATCCGTTAGAACCAAAACCCTAGAAAATCAGTCATAAAATAATAAAAGTAGTAAGAAACATAAATATCAAAGTTTTAAAGAGGAGATACTAAAACAAACACTAAATCATTTCAGATCTAACAAGATCTAAGCAGATTTATCCAGGAAATAGCCAGGTTCGTAAAAAATAAACAGGAGAGAACCAAATTGGGTTTGAACCAGAAATTCGCATAGGCAGGATCTCTAAATAAGTAATGGCAATTACACAACTTGATCAACATAATTAAACCTATAGGCAGGATCTATACCCAAATTTAACAAAATAGAAGGAAACCCCCCAACTTTCACTAATAAACCCCAAATATGTTATTACATAAGTTATTACAACCCAGAATGAATAAATTACATAATAGTATCCATTACACTATAGGGAGCCTTCATAGGTCCAATATAAATCTGGGAACCAGGCCTTTTAACATAACAACTTTGGAGTATAGTAATGATCCATCCATGACACTTTACAAGTCAGGCTTCCAGTGTGTCAAAGTCCCCAAGGGCCTCCGGGACCCAGGGCAATGCTCACACCATAACCACATTCAGAAGGTAATTCATATAAGGTTGGAAAACCATCCCCTATGTGTTAGAGTTCAAAAGAGTATCAAGAACCATAGGCAGTGCTCACACTGGGGGTGGTAGTAACCTAAATAACTAAGAGTAGGAGTTTGAAAAACCATTGCATAAAGGGTACAGGAAGGGCGGCAGGTTTTAGAAATAGCTTAATTTTCAAAAGCAAACAGATTTAGATTACAAGATTGCAAACAGAACTGCACCAAGGAACATACATAATCCATGTTCAGAACATAGTTCAAGCAGTTTGGCATGTGACTAGGTAGTATTCATGCTAGTACTTAAAATAATCATGGCTAAAACATAGAAGAAATTAGGCAAAACATTTGAATTAAACAAACAAGACATATGAATTAAGCGACAGACAAGTGATGACATGTTTACAACATCTTGCAAGAAAGCAGACTAAACCTTAATATTAGGAGAGGATTCATGCTATTTGAAATAACTTAGCCTTAAGTTAACAATATCAGAAAATTGTCATCGAAAGAACAAAATCATGCTTGGAATTGAAATTTGCTAGTGAAACAAAGTATAGAGAATGGAATTGCAAAGGTTAGGGCATACCAGTTGAGAATAAGCAAGTAAAGGTGAAATAGCAGTTAATTCCCAGAATAATTTTGTCTTGGCTTTCAGCCGCCCAAATAATAACCACTTAGTACACAAATTAGAACAAAGAGAACTTAGGTTTGTTTTTAGAATAACATGATTCGAGTCTGTGTAAAGGGAATGGGAAGGGGTTTAAATAGTCTCAATGAGATAGAAAAATAGGCAATGAATCAATCCTACACAAATAAGGCATAAGTTTAGAATCAATTAGAGTCGTCTCAATCAATTAACAAGGCAAAATATCATAAAATCAGGCGAATACCACTTAATTTAGGGGAAACATTATATATAATCAATTAGTAGTCAAGTACCAGGTCAAATAAGGCAAGGAAATAGTTCGGGTATCAATTAGAAGTCAGTTCCGGAATTAATTAAAAGTGAGTTCCATAATCAAAGCATAAAAATCATGCCAGTAAGGGAGTTAAGGAAAGTAGTACTAGTAATAAATCACATAAATAAGGTAAGAACATGTAAAATCTTAATAAGGAAATATTGGTATTAAATGAAAGCTTATTTCAAAACCCAAATTAGGTAAGTAAAATCAGTTAACGTTTAACTGAAAGAGTTAAAGGTAAATGGGCAGAAATTGTCGGATAAATAAATAATCGAAACCCTAACAAATACATATATATGAAACTAACTAAATCAAGTAAAAAAAATCAATCAAGCAATAGATAAGCAAACAAGAGACAACACATTACAGGTTGAAGCATTTTCTTGCAAAAATCCGTTAGAACCAAAACCCTAGAAAATCAGTCATAAAATAATAAAAGTAGTAAGAAACATAAATATCAATGTTTTAAAGAGGATATACTAAAACAATCACTAAATCATTTCAGATCTAACAAGATCTAAGCAGATTTATCAAGGAAATAGCCAGGTTCGTAAAAAATAAACAGCAGTGAACCAAATTGGGTTTGAACCAAAAATTCGCATAGGCAGGATCTCTAAATAAGTAATGGCAATTACACAACTTGATCAACATAATTAAACCTATAGGCATGATCTATACCCAAATTTAACAAAATAGAAGGAAAACCCCCAACTTTCACTAATCAACCGCAAATATGTTATTACATAAATTATTACAACCCAGAATGAATAAATTACATAATAGTATCCATTACACTATAGGGAGCCTTCATAGGTCCAATATAAATCTGGGAACCATGCCTTTTAACATAACAACTTTGGAGTATAGTAATGATCCATCCATGGCACTTTAGAAGTCAGGCTTCCAGTGTGTCAAAGTTCCCAAGGGCCTCCGGGACCCAGGGCAATGCTCACACCAGAACCACATTCAGAAGGTAATTCATATAAGGTTGGAAAACCATCCCCAATGTGTTAGAGTTCAAAAGAGTATCAAGAACCATAGGCAGTGCTCACACTAGGGGTGGTAGTAACCTAAATAACTAAGAGTAGGAGTTTGAAAAACCATTGCATAAAGGGTACAGGAAGGGCGGCAGGTTTTAGAAATAACTTAATTTTCAAAAGCGAACAGATTCAGATTACAAGATTGCAAACAGAACTGCACCAAGGAACTGACATAATCCATGTTCAGAAAATAGTTCAAGGAGTTTGTCATGTGACTAGGTAGTATTCATGCTAGTATTTAAAAAAATCATGGCTAAAACATAGAAGAAATTAGGCAAAACATTTGAATTAAACAAACAAGACATATGAGTTAAGCAACAGACAAGTGATGACATGTTTACAACATCTTGCAAAAAAGTAGACTAAACCTTAATCTTAGGAGAGGATTCATGCTATTTGAAATAACTTAGCCTTAAGTTAACAATATCGTAAAATTGTCATCGAAAGAACAAAATCATGCTTGGAACTGAAATTTGCTAGTGAAACAAAGCATAGAGAATGGAATTGCAAAGGTTAGGGCATACCAGTTGAGAATAAAGCAAGTAAAGGTGAAATATCAGTTAATTCCCAGAATAATTTGGTCTTGGCTTTCAGCCGGCCAAATAATAACCACTTATTACACAAATTAGAACAAAGAGAACCTAGGTTTGTTTTTAGAATAACATGGTTCGAGTCTGTGTAAAGGGACTGTGAAGGGGTTTAAATAGTCTCAATGAGATAGACAAATAGGTAATGAATCAATCCTACACAAATAAGGCATAAGTTTAGAATCAATTAGAGTCGTCTCAATCAATTAACAAGGCAAAATATCATAAAATCAGGCTAATACCACTTAGTTTAGGGAAAACATTATATAGAATCAATTAGTAGTCAAGTACCAGGTCAAATAAGGCAAGGAAATAGTTCTGGTATCAATTAGAAGTCAGTTCCGGAATAAATTAGAAGTCAGTTCCATAATCAAAGCATAAAAATCAGGCCAGTAAGGGAGTTAAGGAAAGTAGTACGAGTAATAAATCACATAAATACGGTAAGAACATGTAAAATCTTAATAAGGAAATACTGGTACTAAAGGAAAGCTGATTTCAAAACCCAAATTAGGTAAGTAAAATCAATTAACGTTTAACTGAAAGAGTTAAAGGTAAATGAGCAGAAACAGTAGGATAAATAACCCTAAGAAATACATATATAAGAAACAAATTAAATCAATTTAAAAAAATCAGTCAAACTATAGATAAGCAAACCAGAGACAAAACATTAAAGGTTGAAAATTTTTCTTGCAAATATCCGTTAGTACCAAAACCCTACAAAATCAGTCATAAAATAATAAAAGTAGTAAGAAACATAAATATCAAAGTTTTAAAGAGGAGATACTAAAATAAACACTAAATCATTTCATATCTAACAAGATCTAAGCACATTTATCTAGGAATTAGCCAGGTTCGTAAAAATAAACAGAAGTGAACCAAATCGGGTTTGAACCAGAAATTCGTATAGGCAGGATCTCTAAATAAGTAATGGCAATCACACAACTTGATCAACATAATTAAACCCATAGGCAGGATCAATACCCAAATTTAACTAAAAATAGAAGGAAACCCCCCAACTTTCACTAATCAACCCCAAATATGTTATTATTACAACCAGGAATGAATAAATTACATAATAGTATCCATTACACTACAGGGGGCCTTCATAGGTCCGATATAAACCTGGGAACCAGGCCTTTTAACAGAACAACTTTGGAGTATAGTAATGATCCATCCATGGCACATTAAAAGTCAAGCTTCCAATGTGTCAAAGTTCCCAAGGGCCTCCGGGTCCCAGGGCAATTCTCACACCAGTACCACATTCAGAAAGTAATTCATATAAGATTGGAAAACCATCCCCAATGTATCAGAGTTCAAAATAGTCTCAAGGACCCTAGGTAGTGCTCACACTGGGGGAGGTAGGAACCTAAATAACTAAGAGTAGGAGTTTGGAAAACCATTGCATAAAGGGTACAGGAAGGGCGGCAGGTTTTAGAAATAGCTAAATTTTCAAAAGCAAACATATTCAAATTACAAGATTGCAAACAGAACTGCACCAAGGAACAGACAGAATCCACGTTCAGCACATAGTTCAAGCAGTTTGGTGTGTGACTAGGTAGTATTCATGGTAGTATTTAAAATAATCATGGCTAAAAGAGATAAGAAATAGGCAAAACATCTGAATTAAACAGACAATACATATGAGTTAAGCAATAGACAAGTGATCACATGTTTACAGCATCTTGCAAGAAAGCAGACTAAACCTTAATCTTAGGAGATGATTCATGCTATTTGAAATAACTTAGCCTTAAGTTAACCAAATCATAAAATTGTCATAGAAAGAACAGAATCATTCTAGGAATTGAAATATGCTCTATCAAACAAAGTATAGAGAATGGAATTGCAAAGGTTAGGGCATACCAGTTGAGAATAAAGTAAGTAAAGGTGAAATAGCAGTTAATTCACAGTATAATTTGGCCTTGGCTTTCAGCTAGCCAAATAATAACCACGTAGTACACAAATTAGAACAAGAGAGAACAAAGAGAACTTAGGTTTGTTGTGAGAATAACATGATTCGAGTCTGTGTAAAGGGAATGAGGAGGGGGTTTAAATATTCTCCATGAGATAGACAAATAAGGCAATGAATCAATCCTACAAAAGTAAGGCATGACTTTAGAATCAATTAGAGCCGACTCAATCAATTAACAGGTGATGCGAGGCTAGAATGTATTGTTTAATATNATGGAAACGGAGCTAAAGGGATGCAAATACGTCGAAAATACGCAAAAGGAGACACCCGGGCGATAGCCGGGCGTTTGCCCCCTAAAGCCCGACCCTACCTGGCGTTAGGGGGGCGTTTACCCCATAAGGCCAGGAAGCCCCTGGCGTTAGGGGGGCATTAGGGCCCAAACGCCAGGCGTGCCCTGGCCTTAGGGGTGCGTTAGGGCCCAATGCCCGGGGTTCCCAGTTCGGCCAAATTCTGAGTTTTGACGAGTTTAAGTGTTTCCCGGTTGAAATAGAAGTCTCCTACACGATTAGGGTTCGCCCTAAACATATGAATAGACACAAAACAACACAACTTAAGGGATTCGGGGAAGACGAAAGGATTCAACAAGGAAACACCATAGAAGTGACAAACATTGATTTCTACATCTAGTATTCATTACTTTGTATTTCCATTATGCAATTTATTTTAGTTTTGATTCTCAATAACATGAGTAGCTAAATTCTTTAGTCTAGGGTTTTGGTAGAACCCGTTGGGGATGAATTCATTGTGATATTAATATATTTTGGTTGATTAATCTCTTTTTGTTCAACTACGTTCTTATTATAGTTGATTGAAAGGGACCTTGATTAACTATTCCTATTTATTATGTATCTACTTGAGAGAGAGTGCATATTTAGGTAGTTGCTTGAACAACACCACTCCCGGAGTATAGACGAAAGTCATAACCGAGGGTTTAGAGGTTAGATTAGAGATAACGATACCTCGGGTGCAATCTAAAGTGAACTGTATTGCGATCTAGCTAGCGTAACTTGAGAGAGTGCGTTTAGTAAATTATCATAATTACTTGAGAGAGATTTATGATAGTTAGAGCGTTCATGATTGACATAGATAGCCAATTAAACTATAAGACATATCCAAGGAAGAATTCACCAACGGGGGAAACAATAACCTTAGATCCTTTATTATCATCGTTTACATTATATTGTTAGTTAATTGTTAATTTATTATTTTGTTATTAGATTTAGTAAACATCACCAATTGATATTCAAAAGTCTTGAGAAAAGTGATTAAGTAACAGTTTAGTATTTTATAGACTCAATTGATACGTAAATTCCATGTGGGATCGATTCTGGGCGTAATACCCCGGATTATATTTGCAACGCCCCCGTAGTCTTCTACAAGACATAGTTGAGCGTGATCAACAGGGCAAAATATCATAAAATCAGGCTAATACCACTTGATTTAGGGAAAACATTATATGGAATCAATTAGTAGTCAAGTACCAGGTCAAATAAGGCAAGGAAATAGTTTTGGTATCAATTAGAAGTCAGTTCCATAATCAAAGCATAAAAATCAGGCAAGTAAGGAAGTTAAGGAAAGTAGTACGAGTAATAAATCACATAAATAAGGTAAGAACATGTAAAATCTTAATAAGGAAATACTGGTACTAAAGGAAAACTGATTTGAAAACCCAAATTAGGTAAGTAAAATAAATTAACGTTTAACTGAAAGAGTTAAAGGTAACGGGGCAGAAACAGTAGGATAAATAACCCTAAGAAATACATATATATGAAACAAATTAAATCAATTAAAAAAAATCAGTCAAACAATAGATAAGCAAACCAGAGACAAAACATTAAAGGTTGAAACATTTTCTTGAAAAAATCCGTTAGAACCAAAAGCCTAGAAAATCAGTCATGAAATAATAAAAGTAGTAAGAAACATAAATATCCAAATTATAAAGAGGAGATACTAAAACAAACACTAAATCATTTCATATCTAACAAGATCTAAGCACATTTATCTAGGAAATAGCCAGGTTCGTAAAAAATAAATAGAAGTGAACCAAATCGGGTTTGAACCAGAAATTCGTATAGGCAGGATCTCTAAATAAGTAATGGCAATCAGACAACTTGATCAACATAATTAAACCTATAGGAAGGATCAATACCCAAATTTAGCAAAAATAGAAGGAAACCCCCCAACTTTCACTAATCAACCCCAAATATGTTATTACAGAAATTATTACAACCCATAATGAATAAATTACATAATAGTATCCATTATACTATAGGGAGCCTTCATAGGTCCAATATAAAGCTGGGAAACAAGCCTTTTAACAGAACAACTTTGGAGTATAGTAATGATCCATCCATGGCACATTAAAAGTCAGGCTTCCAGTGTGTCAAAGTTCCCAAGGGCCTCCGGGTCCCAGGGCAATGCTCACACCAGAACAACATTCAGAAGGTAATTCATATAAGATTGGAAAACCATCCCCAATGTATTAGAGTTCAAAGGAGTATTAAGGACCCTAGGCAGTGCTCACATTGGGGGAGGTAAGAACCTAAATAACTAAGAGTAGGAGTTTGGAAAATCATTGCATAAAGGGTACATAAAGGGCAACAGGTTTTAGAAATAGCTTAATTTTCAAAAAAAAACAGATTCAGATTACAAGATTGCAAACAGAACTGCACCAAGGAAAAGACAGAATCCATGTTCAGCACATAGTTCAAGCAGTTTGGCATGTGACTAGGTAGTATTCATGCTAGTATTTAAAATAATCATGGCTAAAACACAGAAGAAATTAGGCAAAACATTTGAATTAAACAGACAAGACATATGAGTTAAGCAACAGACAAGTGATCACATGTTTACAGCATCTTGCAAGAAAGCAGACTAAAACATAATCTTAGGAGAGGATTCATGCTATTTGAAATAACTTAGCCTTAAGTTAACAATATCATAAAATTGTCATAAAAAGAACAGAATCATGCTAGGAATTGAAATATGCTCTATCAAACAAAGTATAGAGAATGGAATTGCAAAGGTTAGGGCATACCAGTTGAGAATAAAGCAAGTGAAGGTGCAATAGCAGTTAATTCACAGAATAATTTATCCTTGGCTTTCAGCCGGCGAAATAATAACCACTTAGTACACAAATTAGAACAAGAGAGAACAAAGAGAACTTAGGTTTGCTGTGAGAATAACATGATTCGAGTATGTGTAAAGGGAATGAGGAAGGGGTTTCAATTAGAGTCGACTCAATCAATTAACAAGGAAAAATAGCATAAAATTAGTCTAATACCACTTAATTTAGGGAAAACATTATATGGAATCAATCAGTAGTCAAGTACCAGATTAAATAAGGCAATGAAATAGTTCCAGAATCAATTAGAAGTCAGTTCCATAATCAAAGCATAAAAATCAGGTCAGTAAGGGAGTTAAGGAAAGTAGTACGAATAAGAAACACATAAATAAGGTAAGAACAGATAAACTCTTAATAAGGAAATACTGGTACCAAAGGAAAGCTGATTTCAAAACCCAATTTAGGTAAGTAAAATCAATTAACACTTATTTGAAAGAGTTAAAGGTAAATGGGCAGAAACAATAGGATAAATAAATAATCGCAACCCTACGAAATACATATATATGAAACTAATTAACTCAAGTAAAAAGAAAATCAATCAAACAATAGATAAGCAAACCAGAGACAAAACATTAAACGTTGAAACATTTTCTTGCAAAAATCCGTTAGAAACAAAAGACTAGAAAATCAGTCATAAAATAATAAAAGTATTAAGAAACATAAATATCATAACTTAAAAGAGGAAATACTAAAACAAACATTAAATAATTTCAGATGTAACATGATCTAAGCTGATTTATCCAAGAAATAGCCAGGTTCGTAAAAAATAAACAGAATTGAACCAAATCTTGTTTGAACCAGAGATTTGAAACACTAAAATACGAAAATACTCGTACCCACAGGTACCAGAGTGAACATAGACGAAATTGCTAAGATATGAGAGACTTCGAACTGGATTTGGTTCGAGTCTCTTGAGATTCACATCAAGTAACAGAAGAATCATATAACCATTAAAGAGATGAAGCCAAATAAGGCATGAAATCGAAGGAAAACCCCATGAATCAAGAGGGATGTGTGGCGACGGGGCTAGGGTTTGATGGGGTGAGAGAGAAGAGAGAAGAGTGGGGGGTCCAAAGGTGTCAGGTTAGAAGTAATGAGATAGGGTTTGGGGTTGTTTGATTAATTAAAAGGGGTGAGTGATTAAGGGTCGTTGATCTTCTGAGACTAATGGCCAGGATTAGAGCTTTAGGCGGTCGAGTCTAATTTGGACAGGTATGGATCTGGGTTAGGGTTTGGGTATTAGGTTATGGGTTAGGTTAGTATCAGGCTGGGTAGGTCTGAAATAATTTAATAAAAAGGGCTATGTTTTACATACCCAATTAAACTAATAAAATAATTTATAAAAATAATTAATATATGATAAAAAAATATTTTTTATATGAAAATTATTTAAAATAATTACACAATATTATATAAATATAAAAATTCATTTTTCGCGAAAATAAAGTAATTATGCACGCCTAGGCTATTATTGCAAAGTTATTGCAATTATAACCTAAAGATGTAAGAATAATTATGCATAAAATGATTAAAGATTAATATAAATACAAATGATAATAATTATATAATAAAATTATTATAAAATCATTTTTCACACAATTAGCAATTATTTAGATAATAAAATGTTAGAGTAAATTAATTAAAAATCCTTTTAAATGTAAAGACTTTATCGGTCGTTCCGAGAGTTTAGCCATGTTTCTTTCCATTTATGCTTCATTTTTGTTTGGTTGAGCTCGTTTGTGTTGCGTTGGGTTGATCGATTCGGGTTCGGGTTGGTTGTGGTGAGAAATGGGACACTTAGTCTCTTTGATTGGTGATTTAGTTGGAAAAGTCAACCGAAAGTTGACATGTAGGTAAATGATCTCGGAATGGGGGTTTCGTGGCTCAAATAGTTTCATTAGGTGATTTGAGACCTAGGAGTGTGTTCGGAATGTCATTCGGAGGTCCGGAGTGTAATTAGGCTTGAATTGGCGATATTGGATATTTGGCAATTTCCAATTGGCAGTGGAAAATTATCTATCGGATTCGGAATGGAATTTCATAAGTTGGAAGAGGTCCGTAGTGTCACTTAGGATGTGTGTGCAAATTTTCAGGTCATTATGACATGGTTTAGGTGGTTTCGGCATCGTTGGCGATTTTCGGAAGTTTAGTAATCCTTAGGCTTGATTTGGATTCAATTTGGTGGTTTGATGTTATTTTGAGCATTCCGAGGGTTCGACTAGGTCGGTATATTGATATATGACTTGTTGGTACTTTTAGTTGAGGCCCCGATGGGCTCGGGATTGATTTCGGATGATTTCGAGAGGATGGAAGTTGGAAAAAATTGTTGCAAAGGGTTGTTGGTACAGGTTTTGTTGTGTGGCCTCACCTGTGGACGGGGAGACGCAGGTGCGGAATGCCTTGCGGATGTTGGGTCGCACCTCCGGACCCGTTGATGCCTGATGAGTATCGCATGTAACGACCCGGTCAGTCGTTTTGAGAGTTAGCACCTCGATCCCCTAATAATCGCTTCTCCCATGTCTTTTAATGTTATTAGAACTTGTCGGAGCGTTGAGTGATGAAATCCGAAGTGATTTTGGACACATAGTCCTTAAATGTGGATTTTAGCATTTGAAATCATGTCGTAGCTAGAGCTGTGTGAAGATGGATCCGGAATGGAATTTCATCGACTCTGTTAGCTTCATTGGGTTATTTCGGGGTTAGGAGCGTGTTAGGATTGTGTTTTCGAGGTCGGTTGTAGATTAAGGCTTGAATTCTCGAATGTTAGAATTTTGGCGATTTTGGCCGATGGGTGAAATTTTGATATCGGACTCAGAATGGAATTCTGAAAGCGATAGCAGGTCAGTAATGTCATTTGTGACCTGTGTGCAAAATTTGAGGTCATTCGGATGAGTTTTGACGTGTTTCGGCATCGGATGTGAATTCTAGAAATTTCATAAGTTCATAGGCTTGAATCTATGCATAATTGATGATTTTGGTGTTATGAGACGTGTTTTTTTAAGGCTTGACCAATTTTGAACAAGGTATTAGGGTCGGTTGGTAGCTTTGGTTGAGGTCCCGGGGGCCTCGGGGTTGTTTCGGATGCCCAACGGGTGAATTTGGAACTTTAAGAGCAGCTGAACCACTTCTAGTTCTGGTGTCTTGCACCTGATGGTTTTTCCGCTGGTTCGGACACGCAGGTGCGAAGGGGATGCACGCAAGCGCGGACATAGTTCAGGCTGGCTAGACCTGCAGGCGCGGATGAATATCCGCAGGTGCGGAGCAGCACCTGCAACCCAGCCACCGCAGGTGCGACCCCAGGCCTTTTAATGGGCTTTCGCACCTGCGATTGGGTGCGAAATCCCTAGGTTGGTTATACCAAAATCCGAGGTTTTGAAATTCATAACTCCAAAATCGATTGAGAGAGCTCGGGATTTGGCGATTTTTAGTGGAATTTGAAGAGAAGAATCATATGTAACGTTTTCAAACCTTAATCAATTTGTATATCAATAATCTCTATCAATTTCCTCAATCTAAATCAATGAAATTGGATGAAAAACAATGAAATTGGGATGAAACTTCCCCAAGTAGAAATATGAGGATTTAAGGAGATTTAGATGTCGGATTTTGTTGATTCTTGTTCGAGTGAGTTCATGAGCGAATGGGTGTTCGGGAAATATAAGTTTTACTCGATTCCGAGACGTGGGCCCGGGGGACTTTTTTGGCGAATTTTAAAATTTCGCGTATTAGCTTTGAACTTATTAGTTATTATGTTTCCTTGAAATTATATTTACACTATGCAATCAAATTAACTAGATTTGGGCCACCCGGAGTTGGATACTCATGGCAAGGGCGTGGTATTGAGTTGATTAGCGCAGTCAAGGTAAGTGGCATGCCTAATTCTGTGTTGGGGACTTCCCCTTAGGCATTTTTATACTGATTTTGTTACGTGGACAACGTGTACGTGAGGTGACGAGTGTGTACAGGGGTTATTGTTGCTAAAATTCTATTTTTCCTTCCATGGCATCACTCATTTTCTTTCCTATATTACTGTTTCTTGTCTTAACTAAGTAGTTAGCTTAAGAATAAGCATGCCTACTTGTCCTTACTTGATTTCCTCTTATTTTCTACTAGCTACACAATGCTTTTGTAGTTTTACTATATTCTTGCCTGTTGTTTTTTCCTAAACTGTTTAGTTATGCCGCATTCGACATACTTCTACATTGCATATTTAAATTGGGACTATGGACCGAGATCCGGGAGCTTTCCCCCTGTACTGCATTGCACATTTAAATTGGGACTACGGACCGAGATCCGGGAGCTTTCCCCCCTGTACTGTAATGCATATTTAAATTGGGACTACGGGCGGAGATCCGGGAGCTTTCCCCGTGTACTGCATAGCATATTTAAATTGGGACTACGGACTGAGATCCGTGAGCTTTCCCCTTGTACTGCATTGCATATTTACTGTTTTGATATATGTTGTGCTGAGCTGAGGGCTCTCTTTCTGTTTTTAATTCTTTCAGTTTCCATTAATTTTGTTTATCATTGCTTATCTATATTTTACTGTTTTAAATTTGTAATTGACTTGTTTTAAAACTCAGTAAGGCATCAACTGACCTCGTCACTACTTGACTGGGTTAGGCTTGGCACTTACGGAGTACCGAATGTGGAGTACTCACGCCCTTTCCTGCGCATGTTTTCCCCATGTGCAGATCCAGGTAACAGTGTACAGTTCAGTGGATATGCGCATTTTAGCAGCTACTTAGGAGACCGCGAGGTAATCCTTCCGCGTCCGCAAGATCTCATGAGTCCCCTTCCATACATTTTCCTTATGACTTTCTGATGTTCCGAGTTTTAGGAAAATAAAAGTTGTAAATGCCGAGCGGCTAAAATTTTATAGTATTTCTTCTTCATTACTGTTTCTATTATTTTTTTGCCTTTTTCCTGCAAATTTTAGGCTAACCTAGTTGTAGAGACTAGGTGCCGTCACGAGACCGTTCGGAGGGTAATTTGGGTCGTGACACCGCAGATGCGGAATTTTTGCTTAAGTGAGATTCCGCAATTGCGAGGGATTTTCCGGAGGTGCGGTGCTGCAGGTGCGGGATTTGGGTCACAGTTGTGATACAGATAGGAAGAACCTATATAAGGTTGCCTTAGAAAACTTCTCTCATTTTCTTCACCATTTTTGATGGACTTTGGAGCTTTGAGAAGGGATTTCAAGGGGGAATCAAGTATATTCAGTGAGGTAAGCTACTTGGACTTTGTATCTTGTATTTATGGCAATTATCCCATTGTTTAATCATGTTTTAGTGGTGAAATTGGAAGACCAAGGAGCTATTTGGGGTCCAAATTTGATGTATTTGGTATGCATGAACTCGTGAGAGGGCAAGGATTCTAATTTTGTGATTTTTATCAGAATCCGAGTCGTCGGCCCGGAGGTCGGGTTTGGCCAATTTTCGAATTTATGTTGTAAATTGGATATTTTCGAGTGGGCTTTGTCCCTTTATCATATTTTGATGATATGAATCTGTTTTGAATAGATTCTGAGCGCGTTGAGGCCGAGTCGAGAAGCAAAGGCATCGCGTAGTAGTTTTCTTCCGATTTGAGGTAAGTAATGAACGTAAATCTTGACTTGAGGGTATGAAACCCCGGTATTTCATATTGATTTGATAAATGAGGTGACGCACATGCTGGGTGACGGGCGTGTGGGCATGCACCGATAGGGATTGTGACTTTGTCCATCCCATAGTGACTATTAAGCCGCGTAATTGATTTGAAATCACGTGATACCCCATATTCTAGAGATTTACTCTATATTTGGGTTGTATGCCATGTTTGGGGCCTACTGCGGACTTGTTTGGACCCTCAGGGGTGTTTTACCACTATTTCTCACACTATTTTTGATAGAAAAATATGATCTCAGCCAGGATTTAGACTTGTTCATTTTCATTCCTGTTTATCACCATGCTTTTAAATAAATGAGAAATGTTTTGGGCTGAGTCCCTGTGATTGTGGTGAGATGCCCGAGTGGCTTGTGAGGGTGATGACTCAGCGAGGCCGAGATTCGGATTTTTTAGGATAGTGATGGAGCGGGTTGCACGCTGCAGCGTTATATACATATATACAATATAAATTGGGTCGGGTTGCACGCTGCAACCATATAGCGCTTGGGCTGAAGGAGCCCCTCCGGAGTCTATACACCCCCAGTGAGCGAAGTCGACTAGTTATAGATCAGGCTGCACGCCGCAGCGTTATATATATATATATATATATATATACACACACTTGGATCGGGTTGCACGCCTCAACGGTTATTATTTGATCCCTATCGAGCGTGAGTGCTGAGTATGAGTGATGATTGACGAGAGATGAGTCACGAGTGACTGAGGGGCTCGCCCGAGAGGCTTTATTTGTGAGTGACACTTTGCCCGATGGGCTTATTTGCTATGAAATTTCGGTTTTCACTCTTCTTTGTATTTCTGCCTCTAAACGATAATTGTTGAATAAATGCTTTATATGAGATTGGAAGGGACAAAAATGGAGTTTGTGAAAGTTTCGGAACGTAGATTTCTTGACTTGTTTTACTGTTTTTCCACTGATATTTATTATATGATCTTTACATATTTTTAAAGCCCGTCATACGATCATGTCCTTATTTATATTTGTTATTTACTGATTTGTTGTACTCACGTTACTCCCTGCACCTTGTGTGCAGATTCAGGTTCCCGTAACGAGTGAGACTCGGTTGTTCTCAGTGGAGCTGGTCGGAGATTGTGAGGTAGCAGCACGACGTTCGCAGCCTCACCTTTCTCCCTCCCATTTTGTCGCATATTTGCATTTTCCTACTTGATGTATTAGGAAATACCGTGTCAAATTCTATGTTCTATTTAGTGCTCATGACTGCTGACTCTAGGTTTGGGGATTTTGGTTCAGATATTTTCTTTGATTATCCATAGATTTTGAAATACTAAACATGCAAGATTTTTGATACATTTCGTTGTTGTTTTAAATGGAAAGTTCTTTGTATTATGTTTAGTAAATTTGCTGGCCTAGTACCATGACAGGCGCCATCACGGCCAGTGTAGGATTTGGGGTCGTGACAAGTTGCTATCTGAGCCTAGGTTACATAGGACTCAGTAGAGTCTGTCGGATAGGTACGGAGACGTCTATACCTATCTTCGAGAGGCTTCAGAACCCTTAGGAAAAATCTCACATTTCTTGAAATCTTGTCGTGCGAATCTATTAATTCTGGCAACTAAACTTCTATTGTACCATTCAATCACCGATGGCGAGGATACCCGCTACCGTACATGGCAATCAGCCACCAGTGGGACCCATGAGGGGTCGATGTCGCGGTCGAGGCCATGATAGAGGTAGAGGGGCAGCCCGCGCAGCTGCCGGGACGGTACCCATAGACCCGCCTATTGTTCTAGATCAGGTCCCAGCCACAGATGCTCCAGTTGGAGCAGCTCAGGCGCCAGCTGTGCCTATTGTTATTCTGGGTCTTCAGAAAACCTTGGCCCACATTCTGACTGCATATACCAGTCTTCCTAAGGCAGTCGCTATTTCTACTTCAGCCGCTACTTCTCAGGCCGGGGGAGGCACTCAAACTCTAGCTGCCCGTACACCTGAGTAGGTTCTTCAAGGGCTTAAGACCTCGGAGGCAGTTCCACTTCAGCCGGTTGCACCAGCCCAGGATTTTGTGGTTCCAGCTACGGGTGACGACGAGCAGTGCAGGTTGGAGAGATTTGAGAGGCTTCGACCACCGACTTTCAGTGGTGCTGAGGGCGACGATGCCCAGGGGTTCTTAGACAAGTGTCAGAGGATGCTTCGCACATCAGGGGTATTGGAGACTAGTGGGATGTCGTTTACTACCTTTCAGTTCTCAGGGGATGCATTTACTTGGTGGGAGGCTTATGAGAGGCGTAGGACCGTTGGTGCAGCGCCCCTTTCTTGGATATAGTTTTCCACTCTCTTATAAGAGAAGTATGTTCCATGGTCCAGCATAGAGGGGCTGCACTGGCAGTTTAAGCAGCTGCGATAGGGAGATGTGACAGTGTCACAGTACGAGATGAGGTTTTCTGACCTTGCCTGTCATGCTATTTGGTTAGTCCCTACAGAGAGAGATAGGATCAGGAGATTCTTAGATGGCCTCACGTATCATCTTCGTATTCTTATGACCGGAGAGAGGGTATCAGGTGCTACATTTGAGTAGTTTGTTGATATTACCTGAGAGATTGACTTGGTTCATCGCCAGGAGAAATATGAGAGAGAGAGGCCAAGAGGCCTCGAGAGTTTGATAGTTTCAGTTGTGTTCCTTCAGGGGGCAGTTCCAGCATGGCAGGGCCCGTCCTTTCAGGCAGGCTTAGTCGGGCCACACAGGTTATCGTGGGGGATCAACTGGTCGTGGTCCTCACAGTTCTCATCAGGGGCACCATCATTCAGTGCTCTTCCTGCCCAGAGTTCATCTCGAGCACCATCGGTTCAGAGCTCGTCTATGCTTGATTCTTCAAGAGGTTATCCCATCGATAGGGTTTCCCTTCAGTCCCTGTCTCTAGCACCAGGAAGTTGTTACGAGTGTGGGGAGTTTGGGCATATGAGGAGACAGTGTCCTCATCTTCTTGGGGGTCCTTCTCAGCAGAGAGGTCAGCCCTCGATATCTTCTCCAATTACTTCGCCACTCGCCTAGGCTGCGAGGGGTGGGGGTTAGGCAGCTTGAGGACGCCCTAGATGGAGAGGTCGATCCAGTGGAGGTCAAGCCTGTTTTTATGCACTTCCAGCCAGACCATATGCTATAGCCTCCGATGCAGTGATCACGGATATTGTTTCAGTTTTTCATTGAGATGCTTCGACTTTATTTGATCCTAGTTCCATGTATTCCTATGTTTCATCATATTTTTCTTATTTTTTGAATATTCCCTGCGAGTCCCTACTCACATCTGTTCATGTGTCAACTCCGATGGGCGATACTATTGTTGTGGACCGTTTGTATCGGTCATGTGTTATATCTATTAGGGGTCTAGAGACCTGAGTGGATCTACTATTGCTTAGCATGGTTGACTTTGATGTGATATTGGGTATGGATTGGCTATCTCCGTGTCATGCTGTCTACATTGTCACGCTAAGGCCATGACCTTAGAGATACCGGGATGTCCAAGAGTTGAGTAGAGAGGTTCTATTCATTTATGTGCCTAGTATGGTGATTTCATACCTAAAAGCTCGGTGTATGGTAGAGAAAAGATGTTTGTCTTATTTTTCTTTTGTGAGGGATGTTTTCAGTGCTGAGACTCCCACTGTTGATTCTGATCCTGCAGTCCGTCAGTATCCGGACATGTTTCCTACTGATCTGTCGAGTATGCTGCCCGATAGGGATATTGATTTTGGCATTGAGCTGGTGCCGGGAACTCAACCTATTTCTATTCTGCCGTATCGTATGGAACCAGCAGAGTTGAAGGAATTGAAAGAGCAACTTCAGGAACTCCTAGAAAAGGGGTTCATCCGGCCTAGTGTGTTACCTTGGGGTGCCTCAGTGTTGTTCGTGAAGAAGAAGGATGGTTCCATGAGAATGTGTATTGACTATAGGCAGCTTAACAAGGTTACAATCAAGAATAAGTATCCTCTACCTCACATTGATGATTTGTTTGATCAACTTCAGGGAGCTAGGGTGTTCTCTAAGATTGACTTGAGATCCGGGTACGATCAGGTGAAGATTTGAGATGCAGATGTTTCCAAACGGCTTTTAGGACACGTTATAGCCACTATGAGTTTTTGGTGATGTCTTTTGGGCTGACCAATGCCCTAGCAGCGTTCATGCATCTGATGAACAACTTATTCCAGCCATATTAGGATTCCTTTGTTATTGTGTTCATTGATGACATCCTGGTGTATTCTTGTAGCCAGGAGGAGCATGCCCAACATTTGAGGGTTGTATTGTAGAGATTGAGGGAGGAGAAGCTTTATGTAAAGTTCTCGAAGTGTGAGTTTTGGATTGGCTCAGTAGCATTCTTGGGGTACGTGGTGTCCAGCGAGGGTATTCAGGTTGATCCGAAAAATATAGAGGCGGTGCAGAGTTGGCCCTGACCGTTCTCAACTATATAGATTATGAGCGTTCTTTGTTTGGCAGGGTATTACCGTCGCTTTCTGGAGGGGTTTTCTTGTATATCTTCACCCTTAACCAAATTTACTCGGAAGGGTCCTTTGTTCAGGTGGTCAGACGAGTGTGAGGAGAGCTTCCAAAAGCTCAAGACGACTTTGACCTCAGCTTCAGTGTTAATATTGCTATCAGAATCATGTTCTTATACCGTGTATTATGATGCCTTGGGGATAGTCATTGGTTTGTGTTTTGATGCAGGAGGGTATGGTGATTGCCTACGCCTCGCGCCAGTTGAAGACTCATGAGAATAATTATCCAGTGCATGATCTCGAGGTAGCAGCCATTGTTCACGCCTTGAAGATTTGTCATCGTTATTTATATGGGCTTCATTGTGAGGTTTTTACTAAGCAGTGTATCGTTGAGTCGTAGAGTAGAGAGTTTGGGGAGTCTAGCATATCTCCCAACAGTTGAGAGACCATTAGCACTTGATGTTCAGGCCTTAGCGGGCCAGTTGGTGACTTTCAATCTATCAGAGCCCTGTCGGTTATTGTCCTGGTTAGCCTCCAAGTCTTCTCTTTATGATTGTATCAGAGAACGCCAGTATGATGACCTCACTTGCTTGTTCTTATGGATAGAGTCCGGCGAGGTGATGCCAGGGATGTGGTTATTGGCGATGATGGTTTGCTAAGGATGCAGGGTCGGATATGTGTGACTAATATATATCGACTTCGGGAGTTGATTCTTTAGGAGGTCACATCTCGCGGTGTTCCATCCATCTGGGTGCCGCGTAGGTAGCATTATTGGTGGAGGCGGATGAAAAAGGATATCGTTTGATTTGTAGCTCGGTGTCTCAACTGCAAGCTGGCCAAGTGCGAGCACCAGAGACCAGGTGGATTACATCAGAGTTTGGTTATTCCTGAGTAGAAGTGGGAGTAGATCACCATGGACGTTGTAGTTGGACTCCTACGGACTTCGAGGAGGTTTGATGCTATGTGGGTTATTGTGGATCGGCTAACTAAGTACGCTCACTTCATTCCTGTTGGTACTACATATTCTTCAGAGCGGCTAGCTGAGATTTATATTAGAGAGATTGTTCGACGGCATGGTGTTCCAGTGTCTATCATCTCCGACAGAGGTACTCAGTTCACGTTGCAGTTCTGGAGGTAGGTGTAGAGAGAGTTGGGTACTCAGGTTGAGTTGAGCATGACTTTTCATAGTCAGACTGATGGGCAGTCCGAGCGCACTATTCAGGTTCTGGAGGACATGTTGCATGCTTGTGTTATTGACTTTAGGGGTTTATGGGACTAGTTTCTACCACTCGTGGATTTTGCATATAAAAATAGTTATCATGCGAGAATTCAGATGACTCCATATAAGGATTTATAGGGGAGGAGGTGTAGATCTCCGGTTGGTTGGTTTGAGCCGTGTGAGGCCAGGCTATTAGGCACAGACTTGGTACAAGATGCATTGGATAAGGTAAAGTTGATTCAGAAGAGTTATGCAGACCGGAAGGTCTGTGATGTGTCTTTTATGGTTGGGGAGAAGGTGATGCTGAAGGTGTCACCCATGAATGGTGTTATGCAGTTCGGCAAGAGGGGTAAGTTGAGTCCCCGGTTTATTGGGCCTTTTGAGGTGCTACAAAGGGTTGGAGAGGTGGCTTATGGACTTGCCTTGCCACCTAGCTTGTCGAGCGTGCATCCCGTATTTCATATTTCCATGTTTTAGAAGTATATTGGTGACCCATATCATATATTGGACTGCAGTTCAGTTCAGCTTGAGGGTGTATCTTATGAAGTAGAGCTAGTAGCCATTTTGGGTCGACAAGTCAGAAGGTTGAGGTCTAAGGATATAACTTAAGTAAAAGTGCAGTGGAGAGGCAGCTGGTGGAGGAGGCCACCTGCGAGACAAAGCGGGAGATGCGGAGCAGATACCCCTACCGATTTGAAGCTCCAGGTATGTTTCTCGACCCGTTCGAGGACAAATATTTTATTTTGAGGGGAGGATGTAACCACCCGACCGGTCGTTCCAAGAGTTTAGCGTTGTTTCTTTCCATTTCTGCTTCATTCTTGTTTGGTTGAGCTGTTTTGTGTTGCGTTGGGCAGATCGATTCGGGTTGGTTGTGGTGAGAAATGAGACACTTTGTCTCTTTGATTGGTGGTTTAGTTGGAAAAGTCAACTAAAAGATGACTTGTGGGTAAATGACATCGGAATGGGGGTTTCGTAGCTCGGATTGTTTCATTAGGTGATTTGAGACTTAAGAGTGTCTTCAAAATGTCATTCGGAGGTCCAGGGTAGAATTAGGCTTGAATTAGCGAAAGTGGATTTTTGGCAATTTACGATCGGCAATGGGAAATTAGCTATCGGGTTAGGAATGGAATTCTGGAAGTTTGAACAGGTCTGTAGTGTCATTTAGGATGTGTGTGCAAATTTTCAGGTCATTCAGACATGGTTTGGCTGAGTTCGGCATCGTTGACGATTTTTGGAAGTTTAGAAATCCTTAGGCTTGAATTTTGATTTGGTGTTTTAATTTTATTTTGAGCGTTCCGAGGGTTTGACTAGATTGGTGTATTGATATATGACTTGTTGGTACTTTTGGTTGAGGCCCCGAGGGGCTTGTGATTGATTTAAGATGATTTGGGGAGGTTGGAAGTTTGGAATTCAGAGCAAAGGGCTGCTGGTGCAGGCTTTCTGGAGTGGCCGCACCTACGGACGGGAAGCCGCAGCTGTGGAACACTTTGCGCAGATGAGGAAGGAGGAACCTCGCTTGGGAGCGCAGGTGCAGAAGTTGGGTCGTACCTGCGGCCGCAGGTGCGTGATGAGGGCCGCAGATGCGGAATTTTGGCTTAAGTGAGATTCCGCACCTGCGAGGGATTTTCCGCATGTGCGGCACCGCAAATGCGGGGTTTTGGTCACATGTGCGATACAGCTGGGAAGAATCTATATAAGGTTGCCTTCACAAAATTCTCTCATTTTCTTCACCATTTTTGACTGATTTTGGAACTTTGAGCAGGGATTGGAAGGGGGAATGAAGTGTATTCAGTGAGGTAAGCTACATGGACTTTGTATCTTGTGTTTATGGAAATTATCCCATTGTTTAATCATGTTGTAGTGGTGAAATTGGATGATCAAGGGCTTAAAACTTGAGAGATTAAATTGGCGAATTGAGGGGCCATTTGGGGTTCGATTTTGGTGTATTTGGTATGCATGAACTCGTGAGAGCACAAGGATTATAGTTTTTTTATTTTTATCGAAATCCGAGTCATGGTCCCGGAGGTCGGGTTTTGTCAAATCCGAGTCATGGGGCCTAGTGCCGACCTGTTTGGACCCTGAGGGGTGTTTTACTACTATTTCTCCCATTGTTTTTGATAGAAAATATGATCTCAGTCAGGATTTATACTTGTTCATTTTCATTCATGTTTATCACCATGTTTTCAAACAAATGAGAAATGTTTTCGGATGAGTCCCTGTGATTGTGGTGAGATGTCCGAGTGGCTTGTGAGGATGATGATTGAGCGAGGCCGAGAGCCAGGTTTGTGAGGATAGTGATGGACCGGGCTGCACGCCGCAACATTATATACATACATACATATATATATATATATACATACATACATATATATATATATATATATATATGTGTGTGTGTGTGTGTGTGTGTGTGTGTGTGTGTGTGTGTGTATAGGGTCAGGCTGCACGCCGCAACGTTATATATATTGGATCGAGTTGAATGCCGAAGCGCTATAGCTCTTGGGCTGAAGGGGACCCTCCGGAGTCTGTACACCCCAGTGAGCGCAGTCGACTAGATATGGATCGGGCTGCACACTGCTGCGTTATATATATATATAGATCGGGTTGCATGCCGTAGCGGTTATTATATGATCCATATTGAGCGTGACTGTTGATTGACGAGAGATGAGTCACGAGTGAGTGAGAGGCTGGCCCGATAGACTTTATTTTTGAGTGACACTATGCCCCAGGGGCTTATTTGCTATGAAATTTCTGTTTTCACACTTCTTTGGATTTCTGCCTCTAAACGATAAATGTTGAATAAATGCTTTACATGAGATTGGAAGGGAAAAAAATGGAGTTTATGAAGCTTTTAAAACGTAGATTCCCTGACTTTTTTTACCTTTTTTCCACCTACTTCTTATAGGATCTTTATATGACTTTAAAGCCCGTCATTGCATAATGTCCTTATTTATATTTGTTACTTACTGTGTTGGTTTAGTCACGTTACTCCCTGCACCTTATGTGCAGATTCAGGTGCCCGGATTGATTGAGACTCAGTTGTTCTTAGTGGTGTTGGTCGGAGATTATGATGTAGCTGCACAGCGTTTACATCCTTCTCCCTCTCATTTTGTCGCATATTTACATTTTCCTACACTTGATGTATTAAGGAAATACCGTGTCAGATTCTGTGTTCTATTTAGCGCTCATGACTGTTGACTCCGGGTTTGGGGATTTTGGTTCAAATATTTTCTTTGATTATCCGTAGATTTTGAAATACTAAACGTGCAAGATTTTTGATACATTTCTTTGTTGTTTTAAATGGAAATTTCTTTGTATTATGTTCAGTAAATTGGCTAGCCTAGTACCACGATAGGCGCCATCATGTCCAATGTAGGATTTTGGGGTTGTAACATTAAAATTATAGAAGATTATCAAAAAAAAATACTAGTTGATGCTCATTCACTATTTTGAAGGTATATATGAATTTTTTGAAATATATATGAAAAAATTGGGTATCAACAGCCCGTAGTCAGAATACTTGGACAGAAAAATTCCCAATGTGGGGTCTTGTTTAAGATATCTTAGGACATTCAAAGCAGTCTTCAGATGTGGTTCCCTCGGGGCTTTCATAAATTGGCTCACGCGTTGAACACTGTATGCTATGTCCAATCTTTTATTAGTAGGGAAATTGAGCTTTCAAACCAATGTTTTGTAATACATTGGGTCTGATAGCAAGGGTCCTTCTCCAGCCTTCAACTTGATTATAGAATCAAGAGGAGATGATACAATAGTGTGACCTAAGCAGTCATACTCCTTCAACAAATTATTAGTGAACTTCCTTTGAGTTATCAGGACTTCACTAGCTTGATACAGTATCTCCAGACCCAAAAAAATGATGTAATATACCTAAATCTTTGACCTTGAATTGGTTGTGCAGGAATGTTTTTAGTCTCTCTATCTCTTCTAAGTTATTGCCAGTCAGGATCACATCATCTACATAGACTGCCACAAACACCAATGAAGATCCTTCCTTTTTATAGAATAGTTAATAGGGTTCTGTCAATTTTTCATTCCATTGCCTGCTAGCCTGTTTGAGCCCATATAGAGATTTTCTGAGCTGCACACCAGTTTACGGTCATCTACCATCAAACCCTGTGGAATCTCCATGAATACTTCTTCATGAAAGTCTCCATGGAGGAAGGCATTATTTACATCCAATTGGTAAAGACCCCAACCCATTCTTACTGCAATGGTAACCAATGTTCTAAATATAGTCATCTTTACCACTGGGGAGAATGTCTCAATATAAAGTCAATTCCCGTTTCTTGAGTGTAACCTTTCACTACATGTCTGGCTTTGAATCTCTCTGTACTCCCATCAACTTTGTGCTTGATTTTGTACACCCACTTGCAACCTATATCTTTCTTCCCTGCAAGTAAGTGTACTAAATCCCATGTGTGATTAGTGTGTAAGGCCAGAATTTCCTGTATCATAGCTACCTGCCATGCATGATTCACAGTTGCATCCTCAGAAGAGTTTGGCTCACAGTCATGTGAAATGTTCCTCAAGAGCTGTTGACTTTCATGGTTAAAAGTATTGAATGCAACATGATGCTTATTAGCAAACAATGTAGAAAGTGAAGTTTAGTTGATTTGGGTAGTGCTAGGTTGTAAATTTTGTATGGAGTAAATGTATTCCTTAAGCTGTGACGAAGTTGTGTGAGTTCTGGATGATGTTCTCAATTGTGGAAGGTCTGATAGGTTGGTGAGGATGGAATCATCATTTTGTTGCTGTGTATGTCTTTCAGGTGAAGTGGTGGCTAGATTTTCAAGTGGTGAAGCAGTATGGATAAGTGAATTGTCAGGTGAGTCAGAGGTGAGATAATCTAAGGATTGTGCATTCCTATAAGATAAATGACTATATCTCAAACTACAAGGATTAAGATTAATACATGTAAGAGTGGGATCTGGAAATGATCTTGGGAAACTATAAGAATTTGACTCAGATTTAGTGGCAAAAGGAAATATATTTTCATGAAACTTGACATCCCTAGAAACATGTATCCTCTTAGTGGCCAAGCCTAGGACCTTGTACCCCTTTGTCCCGAAGGGATATCCTATGAACACATGAGGTGTAGTTCTTGGTTCAAACTTATCCTTATGAATTTTGAAAGAAGTAGGATAACATAACAAACCAAAGCTCCTAAGATGAGAATAATTGGGCTTAATATCATATAGGATCTCAAAGGGGGACATTTGTTTTTTAGGACTGTGGAAGGCAATCTTATCAGGTATGTGGTAATGAGGATGCACTCCCCCTAATATTTCCATGGGTAATTGTGACTGGTATAGTAATGCCCTGGCTGTCTCAAGTAGGTATTTATGTTTTCTTTCCACCACTCCATTTTGTTGTGGTGTGTATGGACTTGTTTCTGGTGAACAATTCCCTTTGTTTGGAAATATGAAATTGATTCATTATTGAAGAACTCAAGGCCATTGTCAGATCTATTGATTTTGATTGCAGTTTTGAACTGATGTTCTATCATAGAAATGAAGCCTTTAAGGATCTGGAGAACAATACTCTTACAACTCAACAAGTGAGTCCAGGTTGATCTACTAAAATAATCAACCAAGGTTAGGAAGTATTTATGGTTGTCATGTGTGAGTAAATGATAGGGACCCCATAGATCCAAATTTATTAGTTCAAAGATCTTATTGGAAGTGGTAGTACTGTGGGCAAATGGAAGTCTGGTTTGTCTAGCCATTGGGCAAATTGGGCAAAAGAAAAGCTGTCTGGGAGCAAAAGTGACAGGTTTTGTGGAAATTCCCCTCATTTTTACAAAAGGTACATGTCCTAGTCTATTGTGCCACAAATGATCAACAATATTTCCATGAAACATAATAGAAGACATTGAAACAGAATTAGCAATAGAAGAGTCAGTCTTATTGATTGAATGGACCATATTTACATCAAAGGGTGGACATGATAATTTATCTACAAATGCAGATGAATGAGGAGGATGACTCTTAAATCTACTTATAGTAGCAACAAATGTAGGAAGACATGAACCAAAGTGCTTGAAAAGATCAAAGTTGAAAGCGGAAATGAAATTTGACTTAGATTCATGACTGAGACACTTTGAGCAGAGGAAGTATAAACCACTTCTTGCCTTACTAATTTCTAGAGTCCTCTTCATTTTTAGGGGCTTGAATCACACAAAGATACTTATTTGAAGTTAACCATACAATTGAAATTCACAGTTAATGAATGAATTCAGATGAGATTAAACTTGAAACTGGATACATATAATACTCTAAACAGAGTTAGACTAGGACCAAGGAATGCATCTCCTATTTTTTGTCACCTTGACTATGTATCCATTAGGTAGGGTAACTAAAAATGGATAGGGTAAAGTTTTGATGTTGGTTAGAAAGGATTTTTTGTAAGTCATGTGATTTGAGGCTCCACTATCTAAAATCCATAAGTCAACAATAGATTTAGAACATTTGCACATATTTGTTTCTGCAATCTCTTTATAAGTAGAGCAAGCTAAAATACCTGCAAAGTTTGTAACTCCACGAGCAACATTGTTCGAATTCTCCTTAGTATTTCCAGCCTGGAAGGTCTCCAGCATGTTCAGCAGTTGTCCATATTGTTCCTTTGTCAGACCCGGCACACCTTGGTTTGGATTCTTATTCTCTGTTCCCTCGATGCTTCCACCAAATGGATCTTCACAACCTCAATAAACATTGTAGTAGACCCTACATTTCTGCCCTTAGTGAACTTGAAGTATTGTGGAAATCCATGAATTCTATAACATGTTTCTTTTGTGTGCCTGGTTTCTTGCAATAGTCATAGAAAAGCATTGACTTGTTGTATGTGTGACTTCCATTTACTCTGAATGAATTGTTCCCTGCACCCCACCTATGTGGAGTATAGTTAGTTTTGAATGTGTTTTGACCAGGCCCATTAGAATTGAGTGATGCAGATTCCATAGCCAATTGGTTACTTGACCTGACTTCTCTTTGCTTCTCCTCTTTAATTATAATGGAGAAGGCTTGTGCAATGATAGGCAATGGGTTCATCATTAATATGCTTCCTCTTACAACTGTATAGACTTCATTAAGTCCCATTAGAAACTGAATTAGTCTATGATGCTGTTCAGCTTTATGCTTGTTTGCCTTGGCTCCACAAGTGCAGTGACAGCTGCATTGTGCATGGGCATTTAGAGTGTTTGGTTCCTCCCAAAGTCTCTTCATTTTTGTATAGTATCTTGTGATGTCCAAAGCACCTTTACTAAGATCATTTATTTCCTTTTGAAGCTGGTATAGGTTTTTCCCATTGTTTTGGTCGTATCAGTCCTCCAACTCTTTCCATATATCTTTTGCATCATTGACGTACTGTAGACTGTCTGGCAAGTCCTTTGAGAGTGAGTTAAGAATCCATGAAGTCACCATGTCATCGCATCGAGCTCACTGGTCGAAATTCGCATAATCGATGTCTGACTTCTTCCATTTTTGGGTGATGAATTCGACTTTGTTTTTCAGTGAAAGATCTTTGAGAACACCTCTCCTCCAGGATCTATGAACTGTACCATCAAAAAATACTGGTACTAGCATTGTTCCCGCACTCTCAGATGGGTGCATGTAAAGTGTACTTGTTGTATCTAGGGTAGGGTTAGTTGTACCTGAGGTATACTTGTCTACGCCCATGATTTAGTTCAAATTGGTGAACAATATTGATCGAGATTGAAGGAAATGAAAAGAAATCACTCGATTAACCTATGAATCTAAAAAGCCCTAAATCCTCGATTCCGCGATTTGAATCTGAGAATGAAAAAGAGACTTCGATTAACCATGAGATTAAGAAGACGAGATACACGATTTCACAATTAGAGCGTAGGCTCTGATAAAATGTTGAACTCGTGTGTTCTCATGGTGAAGATAACCACCATTGAAGGATGAGCCGGTGAGAGAGAATGAGAGAGAAGAGAGAAGGAATGTTCTAGATTGTGAGCTAAAAATGTACAGAGTTATATACATGCGCTAGTGAAAATACAAAACTACCCCTAACTAATCTAGCTACGCATATAAATACAAATACAATGTAAGTCTCTATAGAGCAAACCATCTTTGCTTATCAAATGTATTATAACTTTAAACTTTATATTCAACAAGGCAATACTTTAAGCAAATACTTTTAATTAACTTAAATATCTAAAATAAATCAATTCCACAACATTATTGGGAGTAACCACTGAAATACTGCTAAGTTATTTTCAAAAATATCTGAATCTTAACCCACCGAATGTGTCTATGAAGCCTCTACTGATAAACTGACGCACTGATCAGGACATGGGGTTGCCTGGCTAGTCCTCCAAGTAAATAAAGAAATATAACTACATAAATATGACTCAAAGGATTACTCCACGAACAAAAGTTGAGCTCACCATTAGCACTGGAAGGGAGGGAAGTTCTAAACTGTAGCCTGCTAACTTGTCTGGTTCCTACGTTGTACCGCACACCAACGCATGTTCCCAAAAGAGAACATCAGTACCATCCATTGTGCTCAGTGAGTCTCAACGACAATTTATATTATGACCAAAGAATCTAAATGCATAGAAAACATAAAGCTTCTTAGAACAACTCTAAGATAATTTCATAATAGCAGTTTATGAATATTCCAAAAAAAAATTCTTTTCTTTTTATTTCTTATAAAAATAAAATTCTTCACTTCATACTTCGGAAATTCCAACTATCCTGACTTATTTCTGTCTTAGTCACCGTGTGATTGGCACGAATTTGATCCCAACCTGATCGAATAAGCCAAATCCACGAGGTGCCACTCGCTTCATGATTCTCAACGCTCATATATCATACCTTAGCCTGACTAAGTAAATTATCAGCAACGAGATCCTCAGCTCGTGTTCTCCCAACTTTGGCACAAGTAGTTTCAGGAAGTAAACACATTGATCAGGACCCCCGGCCTAGACGATGACCCCTTCTAAGAATAGAGGATACTCCTAAAAATCTTATCTTTCTATAACTTCTTCTTGTGACTTTTTAAGTCTAGATCTTGTTTGAAAGTTATCTATCAGTATTCATATTAATATTCTTGAGTGTATGCATAGCATAAGCATGAAAAGTACTCAAGGTATTTCTGAAAGTTCTATCTAACTCTTTAAACTTTAACATGTAAGGTCATGTAATAAAGAATAAAAAATATGAAAATAGACGATTATACTTTGCGAGTAAAACATATAAGTTTTAACTATAATATATTAGTCAACATATATTCACTCGTTACAATTAAGCACATGTTGACTCTTTAAAGAATTTTATCAAACGCTTTGTGGGCATATTTTTGTGAGTAGAGCCGCTTTAATAAATGGTTATATCAACTCAGCTAAATTTCTCCTTTCAAGAAACAATGTAAGTTCCAATTCTTGTAATCAACTCAACGATCAAATACTACATCAATAAGTCACAATGAGTATCCAACTTTCCGAACATATTAATTTTTTCTAAACTCTAAGAACTTTAGGTTCAACTTCAAAATTTCTAAGTTTTTGCGTGAGGTCATGTTCTAAAAATTCTTTACTATCTCTAACAACCTTAACCCGTTATTGCAATCCAATAAAAGTGAAGAATTTAACTTGTAACACCAAAAACCTAACTCGTACTTGATGGGTGTTCTTGAGGTTTTGTAGAACTTTCCAATGAATTCACCCATTAGGGTGTTAGATTATACTGTATAATGATGTTATAACTTAAAATCCCATTAAAATAATTACCTCAATCGTTGCCTAAACAATGTCCGAAGTAGTCGAGAAGAACCACTGCCTTTGTTTCTTGCTCCTTGTAAAACACAACACAGCCTTTGTTGTGTTTTAATTCTTAGCAATTGTTTTCTAGCACTTGCTCTTGTTCATCCTAAGGCTTTAAACCTTTTCCCATTTCTTTTTTCTTTTTGTATTTCAACAGAATATTCTAAGGGCTTTAGGCCCAAATATTAGGTGTCACGACCCAAAATCCATAAGGTCGTGATGGCGCCGTACATCATTGCCGGGCAAGCCAATCATTAATTAATTGAAATAATTTCCTATTTTTAACATTTATGAAAAGCATTTCCTTTCACTTTACTAAATATTAACTAAATAAAATTTGTCGAGTAAAACAATTGTTTGAATACTACACTTTAGCAAATATATCCCAACACATCCCAGAACCCGGTGTCACAAGTACATGAGCAATTTGTAAGAATTTATACAATCATTACAAAGCCTGTCCGAAATACAAATTAGACAAGGAAATTCAAAATGAAAATAAATACAGTACGAGGGAGACTCTGTCAGCTGCGGATCGCTTCCGGATGATGCAGGTCGCGTAAGTCTCTGAATCCTCCACATTGCTATGAAAGTACCTGTGCAATAAAATGCACAGCAAGCGTAGCATGAGTACAAAAACAACGTGTACTCAGTAAGTCGCCCGCCTAACCTCAGAGAGGTAGTGATGAGAGGTTGGATTAGACACTCACTAAGGGCCAGCAAATTAATTAAGAATATAAGATGAACACAATAGGCATGTAAAGGTAGTAAAACATCATATATATAAGCCACTGAAATCCAAGTAAATACTGGAAGTAAACAAACAGTTACCACTTTCTCATTATTTTCCCACCTGCATAATTTAATCACATCGAAGGAACTGATCACTGACGCATATGTGCCATTTGAACCATGGCTAATCAATCTATTCTCTTTTAATCATCTTCAATTGCTCCAGGAATAATAGCAACTTCCTTCAACTCATAGCAAACTCAACCCCCACTCATCTCGAGCGTCCTTGATTCACGAGACTATGCTGCCTAAATCCCGCAACCCCTCTCATGCCCTCCTGATAATCTTTCTACAATCCGGAGTTTATTTCTCTCAGTCCTCCAATACTATTTTGCACGCTGAAAGATATCATAGAACACTCCAACCATCTTTCATTTTCTCAGCAATTACTCTGCATAAGATGAATCCCTAATCATACCGCTGCCTGAAACCCTTAAACGCCGCATTCTTAACTTTTGAATTCAGCAGGACCGCTATTGAGAGTCACCCACTGTGACAGGTCCCAAACACAATCGATTCCAAGGCTCTCCTAGCACATGAACACCATTTTCAATGAAGCACGTGACCGAGTCACTATCCTTACAACTCGCCTATGCCTTAAGCATAAATTCTGAATCTTCCAAAGCCTAACCCCGGTCTGACGTGGCCAACTTTTTCACACATTTATCAAATCCCACGCAAAATCATCATTTTACTCCTTTCCCTTAGCTGTGATAACTTGCCGACACGCTGAAAATCTGCAACCCCATGAGATGACAATCCTACAACCCAACTGTAGATGGTGGGACTCCCCCACTTAGCCCGAAGCTACTCTGTGCATCACTCTAGACCCTGCCGAGATACTTTCTCCTTTGATAACGAGGTCTTGCTCAACCAATCCGTCCAATTCTTCCAAATTCTCTTGCTAGAACTCCCTAAATACTCAAATTCTCTAGCATCATTCACATATTCTGCCTCCTACCGAATAGCCACTAGAACCCCTCATAGAGACCTTCCAACCATGCCATTGCTAACCTATTCACAGGAGATAACCCACCTAGAGATAATCACCCGCAGACACCTCCCAACGATGCTGAAATGCACGCTCTCTGCAACATCAATACCTCATCCTACGCCCTGCTTCAATTTGCGAACTTTACTAGTCTGTCCGCTCCTCATGGACGTCCATTAAATGCGCGACAACATCTTCAAATTCTAAAATGTGCTGCCGCTCCCCTGCTTTGCGGCTGCTCGACTTCCGCTTCTTACACCTGGCCTCCTAGAACTGGAACCACCGCCTAGCCTCACTTCAGGATCCTTCTCTGTAGCTCTCAAACCATCAGATCACCACGACTTCAAGCTCTCCGAAGATCATCTTGCTCTAGCTGCCTTCATTATCAACACTTAACCGGTACTGAACCACCTCACCTCACGGTCTCTTCCAACCGCATTCTTCATTACTTCTTCTCAATGCTCTAACCCTACGCAACCGAAGATACCATAGCACTGACAAAATCAACACATTTTATTCGATCAATGATGACGACTTCACGTCACAGGTGCATATCCCACCTCACTTGAAGACACCAAATCTTACCACTTTATCAACCCCAACCGTACCATGCAAAATCCAAATGCCTTTCCTCTGCCGGAACTAAAATACCGAAATCTCGAAATCACACTCTGAGAAGACCTCCCTTCAAACCATTCGTCACCCCCAACATACGGGCAAGCATTCTATCATCATATCAACATCACTACCTGAGCATTGCCTTAATTCTCTCAGAAACACAGCTACTGAGCTGAAACAACATATTATTCATTTGAAGGGCCATAACAACAACCCCAACCAATTACACATTGAAGCATCTCGAATTACATCTGTAGCACTGTTTAAATTCCTCAAATTTTCTGATTCATAGCAAACACTTTGTGACTCGTAAGATTGAGTAGGAATGAACATAGGCATAAGCCTCAAAAGAATCGAATCGCACGGTGATGAATCAAGAAGGGAATTACTCCTAACAGCCCGGTAGCCTCTCGAAGATAAGTACAGACATCTCCGTACCGATCCGCAAGACTCTACTAGACTTTCTCAAGACTCGTGAGACCTACGGGAACCTAGAGCTCTAATACCATGTTGTCATGAACCAAAATACATAAGGTCGTGATGGCGCCGGACATCATTGCCAGGCAAGCTAATCATTAATTAATTAAAACAATTTCTTGTTTTTAAGATTTATGAAAAGCATTTCCTTTCACTTTATTATATAGTAACTAAATAAAATCTGTTGAGGAAAACAATGATTTGAATACTACACTTTAGCAAATATATCCCTACACATCCCAGAACCCGGTGTCACAAGTACATGTGAAATTTTTAAGAATTTATACAATCATTACAAAGCCTGTCCGAAATACAAATTGGACAAGGAAATTCAAAATGAAAATAAATACAGTACGAGGGAGACTCTGTCAGCTGCGGATCGCCTCCAGATGATGCATCTTGCCTAAGTCTCTGAATCCTCCACATTGCTATGAATGCACCTGTGCAATAAAATGCACAGCAAGCAAAGCATGAGTACAAAAACAATGTGTACTCAGTCAGTCGCCCGCCTAACCTCAGAGAGGTAGTGACGAGAGGTTGAATTAGACACTCACTAAGGGCCAGCAAATTAATTAACAGTATAAGATAAACACGATAGGCATGTAAAGGTAGTAAAGCAGCATATATATAAGGCAATGAAATCCAAGTAAATACTGGAAGTAAACAAACAATTACCACTTTTTCATTATTTTCCCAAATATCTTAAATAGACAGTTTCCTCTTTGTTTTCCCCCAAATATCATAAATCAACAATTACTTCTCTACTTTTCCCCAAATATCTTATACTTCAAAAATCATGAAAAACATTTAACAATTTAGCATGCGCATACGGGATAAGGAAAACCGGCCTGAGCCGTCATAATAATAAACTTTCTGCACTGCTGAGGATCGAACGACCCGTACCAAAAGTGCACCTCTCAATAAAATACTCACGTCTATGCACAGCCGAGGATCAAATGGCCAGTACCAAAAGTTCATCTCTCAATATAATAATCATCTCTGTGCACCACCGAGGATCGAACGACCCGTCCCATAAATGCACCTCTCAATATAATAATCATGTCTATGCACTGCCGAGGATCGAATGGCCCGTACCAAAAGTGCATTTCAAATCCGTCGTGGCGTACGACCCGCTCCCATGAGAGTGGGGGAAATAACACTCCGCTCGCGGAATGTAAATTGTGAAGCGGTCACATGCAGACATGCACAATCAACAATCCACCCCCAATATGTCGCGAACACAAATACTAAAGTAAATGACCGATTTATATTTTTAAAAAACACAAAATAGTATTTAAATCCTTTTTCGAAATTCACTTGCCAAGTTTATATAATGTTTAATAATACAACCTTATCCAGAAATACGATTGCCCGCGAAGGAAAATCAATTCTCTTTTTAGATGATAAAGAAAATAAACTCTAATATTCCTTAGTCATTCGATTACAATCACGATTATATTAGCAGTCTAATATTACAGACAGGGTCACAGGTTCAACAATTAAGGCATGCTAGTGGGTCCTAGGCTACCCGGACATGGCATAATAGTAGCTACGCACGGACTCCCGTCACCTCGTGCGTACGTAGCTCCCCCCCCCCCGCATATACTAACACATACTTAATTAGTTCACCTAGGGGGATAATTCCCCCTCACGAAGTTAGAAAGAAGACTTATCTCGCTCCGAAATTCCATAACCGGCCTCCAACGTGACTCAAATCGTTGCACAACGCTCTGAAACTATCCAAACATTGACAAACCAATGAAAATATATTCTAATACTTGCAACAATTCAAAATTATATACTTTCCCAACTCCGATAAGTGAAATGACCAAAATGCCCTCGGGCCCACGTGCCCGGAATCCGAAATTTCTCGGAGATATATTCTACCCATAGCCTTACTAACTCCAATATACGGTTTACTCTGAATTCCATTCTCAAATTCGTGGCTAAAAATCAAAATTCCAATTTTTTAGGTGTCTTCAATATTTTTTCCAAATTTTCCTTAATTTCCCATACCAAATCTATGTAATAATCTTGTATTTAATTCAAGAACGTGAAGAAATTACTTACCTTGATAATGCATGAAGAAATCCTCTATTTTAAGCCTCCCAAGATCGCCCATAGCATAAGAAAATAGATGGAGAAATGTCCAAATTCTCGCTTAAAAACAATCTGCCCAGGCCTATTTCCGCACCTGCGGTCCCCCTGTCGCACATGCGCTTCCGCAAGTGCGCTCAAATCTCCCGCACCTGCTGCCTCCTTAACTCCTGCCCAATTTCGCACCTGCGGCGCCCTTAGCCGCACCTGCGGCCAAATCCTCGCTGGTACAGTCACACCAGATGACAGCAACCTCAGCCTTTTTTAAACTCCCAAACTTGATCCGTTAACCAACAGAATCCACCCGAGGCCCCTGGGACCCCGTCCAATTGTACCAACCTGTTGCAAAACATAATGCGGACATGCTCGAGGCCACAAATCACATGAAACAACATCGAAACCACTAATCGCACCCAAATCCCAACGTTATGAACTTAGAAATTTCCAACTTCTACATCCGATGCCGAAACCTATTAAATCACGTCTGATTGACCCCGAATTTTGCACACAAGACATATTCAATGTTACGGACCTGCTCCAACTTCTGGAATCACTTTCTGACCTCGATATCAAAATTTCCACTTCCGGTCGGATTTCTCAAAAACCTTCAAATTTCTATCTTTAGCCAAATGATTTCAAAATAAGATCCGGACATCCGAATTCACTTCCGATCACGCTCCCAACTCCATAATCACCATACGAAGCTATTCACAGACACGGAATCTCAAACGGACATCAACATCATTGAAATGCTCTTCAAGCCAAACTTAGGAAATTTCTTAAAAAATGCAGACTTCCACAATATGCATCGAAACGCCCCCAGGTTATCCTAAAACAAATCCGGATATATGCCCAAGTCCAAAATCATCATGCAAACCTGCACGAACCTTCAAATCCTGATTCAGAGATGGTTTACTCAAAATTCCAATCTTAGTCTATTTCTCCTACTTAAAGCTTCTGAAATAAGAATTGTCTTTCCAAATCAACTGTAGACTTCCCGAAATTTGGTTCCGACCACGCCTACAATTCATAATACATGAAACGAAGCTACTCATGACCCCAAACTGTTGAACGACGTGCTAGCGCTCAAAACGACCGGTCAGGTCGTTACGTTAGGTGTCTTGCTCTTTTTTTTACCTAACAAGTATGTAATGATGCCCATTTTTAATAATTAATAATATTAAAATTAATAATATCCCCTAATTGTATATCCAATTATTTATAAATAGAGAAGTAAATCAAAAGTCAACCACAAGGGTTTAAGTCTGTAATAGAAGTATATATTTTCTTTTTTATTTTCTCAAAATATGGTAAACATAATTCTATATTTAGCGTGTGTTGAAACTTTTATAGATTTGAGGAGTGTTACAATCTTCCCTCCGTCAAAACATTCATCCTCGCATGTTGCTAGGTCCTTATTCTTAAGCTAACAATCATTCATTAAATCCTTGAACTTCTTCAATTTTCTTAGCACTATTCACTTTCCCCAAGGGACTCAAAATTTTGTCTAACTCCCTAAATTTATGAAACTTTCGGCAGAGTCTCCCCTGTAAATTGGACTATCTGAAAAAAAAAATATATGTCACCAATACCACAAATACACCAACAATAACCAAATATACCATAACAGGCCATTCATAAGCACCATACACATCTCATAAACTAATTACTTACACTCCGGCAAGGAGGTGCCACAATAGCTAACTAAAATCTAAAGCACAAAACTTCAGCAAAAAGTAAATAACTTTAATGAATTAAATGTACTCTGGCATTGTACTAAATTATTTAATAACTAAATATACTCTGACTGAAACTAAATTACTTTAACAAATAAGTATAATCTAGCTACGACATAAACATATGCTAACTTGTATTTAATAGATGAAATATAAATGACAAGCCAGACCTAGGTTTGACATACCTCGTTCCTCAAAATAAATAAGGATACTTCTTCCTCATAGCTTCCTCGACCTCCCACGTAGCCTCTTTTCAATCATGATTACTTCACAAAACGTTTGCCGATGCTATATCTTTTCTTCTCAACTTTCTTACTTGCCTATCGAGAATTTCTATAGGTACTTCTTCATAAGTTAAGTGTTCTTTAATTATATGGTATCGGCAGGTATTATATGTGAATCGTTCTGAATATACTTTCTAAGCATAAAAACATGAAAGACAGGATGAATAGAGGACAACTCAACGGGCAACACTAGCTCATGAGCCACACTTCTTTTTTTTTTTTCTATAATTTCATCAGGTCCGATAAATCTAGGACTAAGTTTCCCTTTCTTAAGAAACCTCATAACTCCTTTCATTGGTGAAACTTTCAAAAACACCTTATCACCAACCATGAACTCGAAGTCACGATGCCTCTTATCAAAATAAGACTTTTGACGACTCTAAGCCGCTCAGCCTTTCTCTGATTAGCTGAACTATCTTTAAGGCCCCACAAACAAACTCTGGACCAATCAATGACACCTCTCTTGGTTCAAACCAACCCACTTGAGACCTACGTCTTCGCCCATGCAACGCTTCATAAAGAGCCATACCAATGCTGGACTGGTAGTTGTTATTGTAAGCAGATTCTATAAGTGGAAAGTGATCATCCCAATTACCTCCAAAATCTATCATACTAGCACGTTGATAAATGGTTTGAGGCTATGAGCAGCTTTGTTTCAGGTATTATAACCATTAGGTGTGGTCGGAATTGAATTTCGGGATGTTTAGTGTTGGTTTGCAAAGAAAATTATCATTTCAGAAGCCTTAAGTTGGAGAAATTGACTAAGATTGGCATCTTGAGTAAACGACCTTTGAATCAGGATTTGAAGGTACCAGCAGGTTCGTATGATGATTTCGGACTTGGGCGTATGTCCGGATCGGTTTTTGGATAACCCGGGAGCGTTTCGGCGTATATTAAGGAAGTCAGAATTTTGAAGGAATTTCCTAAGTTTGGCTTGAAGCGCATTTCAGTGATGTTGATGTCCGTTTGGGATTCCGAGTCTCGGAATAGCTTCGTATGGTGATTCTGGAGTTGTGAGCGCGATCAAAAGTAAATTCGGATGTCCGGAGGTCATTTTGAAGTCATTTGGCTAAAGATAGGAATTTGAAGGTTTTTGGAGAAATTCGACCGGAAGTGGAAATTTTGATATCGGGGTTGGAATGCAATTTTGGAAGTTGGAGTAGGTCCGTAATGTCAAATATTACTTGTGTGCAAAAATTTTGGGTCAATCAGACGTGATTTGATAGGTTTCAGCATCGAATGTAGAAGTTGGAAATTTCTAAGTTCATAAAGTTGGGATTTGGGTGCGATTCATGGTTTTGATGTTGTTTGATGTAATTTGAGGCCTCAAGCAAGACTGCATTATGTTTTGGAACAGGATGGTATAATCGAATAGGCTCCCGGGGTCCTCGGGTGGATTCCGGGTGGTTAACGAAATAATATTTGAAGTTTGAAGAAGGCTGTAATAGCTGTCATCTAGTGTTACCGCACCTGCGAGGTTTTGGCCGTAGGTGCGGCTATGGAACCGCAGGTGAGAAGAGGTGGTGATCTGACTTGGAGCGCAGGTGCGAAGTTGGCTCGAGCTGAGGAAACCGCAGGTGCAGAGGTGTTGTCGCACCTGCGGAATCGCAGGTGCGAGTGTTGGATTGCAGGTGTGAAAAATGGCCTGGGCAGAATGTTTTAAAACCGAGATTGTTGGTCATTTCCTTCCATTTTCTGTTGGTTTGGTTGATGTTGGGAGGATTCAAATAGAGGATTTCTTCATGCAATGATAGGTAAGTAATTCCTTCATGTTTCTATGTTAAATACAAGGTTATTACATGGGATTGTACATGAGGACTTGTAGGAAAATTGGGAAATATTTTAAAGAACCTAGAATTTTTTATTGGATTTTTAACCACGAAATTGAGCATGGAATTTAGAGTAAATTGTATGTTTGAACTAGTGGGGCTATCGGTAGAATATATCTTCGAGAAATTTCGGATTCCGGGCAAGTGGCCCCGAGGGCATTTTTGTCAATTCACCGAGCGGAGTTAGGAAAGTATATAATTTGAATTTGTTGCGAGTATTAGGCTTAGTTTTCATTGCTTTGCCCGTTATTTGATAGTTTGGTAGTTTGGGGCGTTGTGCATCCATGGGAGTCGTCGGAAGGGCCAGGAAGCCGGTTATGGGACTTCGAAGCGAGGTAAGTCTCCTTTCTAACTTTGTGAGGGGAAATTGTCCCCCTAGGTGAACTAATTAAGTATGTGTTACTATCTGGGGGGGCTAGGTACGTATGAGGTGACGGGAGTCCGTTGCGTAGCTACTATTATGCCATGTCCGGGTAACCTAGGACCCACTAGCATGCCTTACCTGTTGTACATGTGATCTTGTCTGTAATATTAGACTGCTAATATAATCAAAATTGTAATTGAATGACTAAATAGGATTAGAGTTTACTTTCTTAAGCATCTAAAAAGAGAATTGATTTCCTTCGCATACAATTGTATTTCCGGATAAGGTTATATTATTAAACATTATAAAACTTGGCAAATGAATTTTGAAGAAGGATTTAAATACTATTCTGTGGTTTTTTAAAAGAGAAATCTGTCATTTACTTGAGTATTTGTTTTCCCTATGTAGTCGGGGTGGGCTGTTGATTGTGCATGACTGCATGTGACCGCTTCGCAATTTACATTCCGCGAGCGGAGTGTTATTTCCCCCCACTCTCATGGGAGCGGACCATACCCCACGACGAGATTGAAAGAAATATTAAGTTTGGGCTGTTCGACCCTCAGCAGTGCACGGGGATGATTATTATGATGGCTCAGGCCGGTTGTGCTTATCCCGTATGCGCATGCTAAATTGTTGAATGTTTTCATGGTTTTTGAAGTGATAAGATATTTTGGGAAAATAAAGAAGTAATTGTTTATTAAGATATTTGGGTGAAAACAAAGAGGAGATTGTTTATTTAAGATATTTGGGGGAAAATTAGAAAGTGGTAACTATTTGTTTACTTCAAGTATTTACTTGAATTTCAGTGTCTTATATATTTGCTGATTTACTACCTTTACATGCATATCGTTTTCATCATATGTTGTTAAATAAATTGTTGGACCCTAGTGAGTGTCTAATTCGACCTCTCGTCACTACCTCTCTGAGGTAAGGTGGGCGACTTAATGAGTACACGTTGTTTTTGTACTCATGCTACACTTGCTGTGCATTTTTATTGCACATGTACTTTCATAGTGACATGGCTGGTTTGGAGACTTAGGTGAGCTGCACCATCCGGAGGCGATCCGCAGCTGACAAAGTCTCCCTGGTATAGTGTTTATTTTCATTTTAAATTCTTTGTCCAATTTGTATTTTGGACGAGCATGGTAATGATTGTGTAAATTCTTAGAAATTGCTCATGTACTCGTGACACCGGGTTTTGGGGTGTGTTTTGGATATAATTGCTAAGATGGAATATTTAAACCTTTGTATTTACTTGGCGGGGTTTATTTAGTTATTATATAATAAGGTGAAAGGAAATGATTTTCATAAATGTTAAAACATGAATTTATTTCGACTAATTACTGATTGTCTTACCCGACGGTGGTGTCCTGCACCATCACGACCTTAGTAGATTTTGGGTCGTGACATAATGCTCTACGGAATCTGTCGTCTTTACTGGTAGGAAATAAGCGGACTTTGTGAGTCGGTCTATGATAACCCAAATTGAATCATGATTACGGTATGTGCGAGGTAGACCTACTACGAAATCCATATTAATCCTCTCACATTTCCACTGTGGTATCTCTACATCTTGAGCTAGGCCAACAAGCCTTTGATTCTCGGCTTTGACTTGCTGGCAATTCAACCAATTAGCCACATGATCTGCTACTTTCTTCTTCATGCCTTTCCACTAATATAACTCTTTCCAGTCCATATACATTTTTGTATCACCTGGGTGGATAGAGTACCTCGAGTTGTGAGATTCTTCTATTATGGCCTTTCTCAGACCATCTACATAAGGCACGTATACCGATCATTCAACTTCAAAACCCCGTCACTTCCTAGAGTGAAAGCAGTAATACGGATCTTCGTCTTAATTAGCCTTAACATGCGCAATAAGGGAGGATTGTGCTAAGGCATAAGCAATTATACCTCCTTCTTTGGTATCATCCAATCCAATACCATCATTTTCCAGTTATTGAATTTCTCGATCCAAAGATTGCCTTTGTACTGCAAGATGGGTCAAGACACCCATTGACTTCCTACTAAGTGCATCTGCTACCACATTAGCTTTTCCCGGTTGATAAAGGATATTAATGTCCTAATATTTCAATAGCTCGAGCCATCTTCTTCGTCTCAAATTTAATTTATTTTTCTTTAAAATGTACAAGAGGCTTTTGTGATCTGTAAAAACTTCAGAATGCTTGCCATAAAGGTAGTATCGCCATAACTTTAATATATACACCACTGTTGCAAAGCTCCTAGTCGTGTGTGGGGGTAGTTCTTCTCATGATTCTTTAACTTCCTGGAAGCATAAGCAATAACATTTCCATCTTGCATAAGGACACAATCGAGGCCAGCTCTGGAGGCATCACAATACATTGTGAACCCACACGAACCTGTCGGCAAAGTTAACACAGGTGCAGTGGTAAACCTCTTCTTTAACTCTTGAAAACTCTTCTCACAAGCGTCTGAACACTGAAACTTAGGTGCTTTCCGATTCAACTTAGTTAATGGAGTTGCAAGTGAGGAAAAGTCCTCTACAAACCTTCTATAGTAGCCAGCTAACCCTAAGAAACTCCTGATTTCGGTTGGCATTGCTGGCCTTAGCCAGTTCTTGATTGGTTTCGTCCTATGAGGGTCCAATTTTATGCCTTCACTAGATACCACGTGGCCTAAGAATGCCACTGACTGCCACCAGAACTCACATTTTGAAAACATGGCATAAAGCTCATTCTCCTTCAAGATCTGCAAGGCTATCCTGAGGTGTTCATCATGCTCATCCTTGTTCTTAGAGTATACCAAAATATCTTCTATAAACACAATAATAAAGGTATCAAGGAATGTCTTGAAAAATTTGTTCATGAGGTCCGTGAATGCAACTGCAGCATTTTTCAAACCCAAAGGACATTACTAGAATTTCATAATGCCCGTAGCGAGTTCTATAGGCTATTTTAGATATATCCACTTCTCTGATTCTCAACTGATGGTACCCCGACCTCAAGTATATCTTTGAAAAGTACTTTTCACCCTGAATTTGATAAAATAAATCATCAATTCTTGGCAGCGGGCACTATAAACCTCTATAGACTCTTGTGACTTTCACTGACTTTCCAACTTGAGTAGATACTAGGAATGACTCACTAAGTTGTTCTCGTTCTAGCTCGAGGTTAATTGCAAAGTATGGAGTCACATATGAAAACGTTGAAACTTGATCCATTATGGCATACGCATTACGTGAGCAGACTAGAAGTATACCTGTAATAACTTCTCCATATGCCTCTGCACTCTGATGATCAAGTATAGAAAACAAACGGTGTTGTACCCCTCCATTAGTAACTCGATCTGCACCTATGGCCTGATTATGAGAACCACGAGCCTGTGGTGGTGCAACTGTAGTAGCCTAGGAACTAGAAGGACGAGTTGATCGACCATAGAAACTATGTCGCGACTTTGGTCAGTTGGCCTTTATATGACCAATGCCTCCACAATGATAGCAACAATGAAACCCGAGCTTGCACTGGCCTGAATGTTGCCGCTTACATGTTCCACAAAGACCTTGTTGGTGTGAATGTTGCTCAGCATGACTCTGGCTATGTGAGGATGATTTCCTAAAATTCTGATTCCGGCGAGGCTGGTTTCCATAACTTTGAGTATGTCTGAAGGAAGACCCACCACCTGACTGATGTCTGGACTGAGCTGGTGCTAGTGACTCCTTATTGGAGGAACCACTTCCACCTCCACTGGATGTACCATTAAACCTGCCCGCTGTCCGAGCTTTCTTGTTATGTTCTTTTTCTTATCTCCTTTGTTGTCTTTCTTTTTCTAAGTGCTTGGCGAATCCCACAACAGAGGTGAAATCTGTCATTCCTACTGTTGCAGATGATGTCGTATCCTTAATGTGGTAAGCCATACCGCCAACATACCTGTGAATCTTTCCTTTTTCTGTCTTAACCATGTGAGGAGCATGCTTAGCCAACCTTATGAATTCCATGTAGTAATCTTGCACACTTTTTTCCTTTGAGTTGAGCTGTTTGAACTCTATAGCCTTAGCTTCCCTATCCTTTTCTGGGATAAAATTATCCATGAAGGACTCTTCAGATTCTTCCCAAGTGGGCGGACCATCATCTTCATCTCTTTCCTTTAACCACATCTTAAACCAAGCGCCAGCCACATCTCTAAGCTGGTAAGGAGCCAACTCCACACCTTCAACATAAAATGCCTTCATCGCTCGAAGGGCTTTCTTGACACCCTCCAGCCACAACATTGGATCTTCATCAGCTATAGAACCATGGAACAATGAAGGACTCAACTTCAAAAATTCATATAAATACTGCTAAGTTATTACCAAAAACATCTACATCTTAACCCACGGACTGTGTTTATGAAGCCTCTACTAATAAACTGACGCACTGCTCAGACATGAGGTTGCCTGGCTAGTCCTCCAAGTAAACAAAGAAATATAACTACATAAATATGACTCAAAAGGGAGCGAATTCCTAAATTGTAGCCTGCTCACCTGAAAAATTGGTTCCTACGTTGTACCGAAGACCACGTAGGTGTCACGACCCAAATTCCACTAAAGGTCGTGATAGCGCCGGACATCAGTGTCAGGCAAGCCAACACCAAGAAGTAAATTAAATTTTTATTTTCATATTTGTGAAATTATTTCTTTTCATTATATTTAATAATAAATAATGAACTTCACTGAGTAAATGCTGATGGCTTTAACAAATCCAATACTAAATAGATCCCATTGTCATCCCAGAACCCGGTGTCACAAGTGCATGAGCAATTTCTAAGAAACACAGGTAATATAATAACCGTCCGGAATACAAATTGGACAGTAGAGAAAATACAATAAAATACAATATAACCCCATTTTCCCCATAACACACAAGAACAACCATCATAACCGGAGCAAACCCCCACAGTCCACAACCCAACAAGCCGAGTTCCCTTCAGGCCTAAATTCTCAAATTAACGATATCACCACAATCTCTATACTTTGTTCCAATCCTCGATCAATCAAGTGACTATATGTAAAACTTATACAATCTTCCGGTGGTCACGCTCCCACGACCTTCCACACAAGGTAACAAGTCTGCACATCCATACCACCGGCCACACTAACACTGTAAAGCAAATCAAGAATCTATAACCAGGATGTAAAGCCACTATCACAAAACACCGATCTCATGTGACGCTGAAGACTACTAGCTTACACTAAACATTCAAATCCCTTTCCTGCTCATTCGAGTTTGTGACATCCATGCCAACACCGAACCGCAACCCTGATCCTCACTTTCAAATTTCACACCGTTCACTACACATAAAATGACAATATGCAATAGTACAAGAATCACATTATAACTTATGAACCACTAATAGGGTAAACACTACATCATATAGAAACTTTCTACTTAACTCATCCCAAGAGAACCATGGCAACACATGATTGAATTCTCATAACCGTAGAATATACAAATCCTGAAGTAGTTTGTCTAAACCACCATTGTTCTTCCAGGATCCGCCTACACATAATAGGCCATAATACCTAATTACATCCCAAATAAAACCAGTTACGGCGGCTGTCAAACCTCGCACGTATCGCCACAAATCACATACATAATTTAGTCATGTTGCAGGTACTGTTCACTTCCACCATCATGCCAAGTCAACCATGGCTAACCATTCTAACTTCTTCTAATTTATTCTTAATTGCAATAGAGATAATAGTAGCTCCATTCCTTACATCACAACCTAAACTCGCAATCATCCTGAGGGGCCCCATTTCACGAGACCACTTTGTCTCCAAACCCATGAACCATTTCATACGCTTCTTGCACGCACATTCACATTTTCAACCGGTACGCCCATTCTGATAGACCCTCGATGAATCCGAATTCATTCTCTTTTTCCCTCCAAATGCTACTTCGCAAGCAAAAATATTATAGAACATTCTGTGCCTCTTATCATAATCTGCTACAAACGCTTGATTCTTAACCATGCTGCGGGATTGAAATCCGTAGGCACCGCATTTTAACCTTTGAATTCACTAGGACTATTGTTGAGAGTCACCCACTTTGGTTTGATCCCAAATATAATCAACTCCAAGGCTCCGCTAGCACATGAACACCCATCTTAATAAATCACCCCACTTAATCACTTCCTTTGTAAATAACCTCTGTACGAAGAATAGATCCTGAATTTTTTCCAAAGCCCGAACATGAGTCGATAAGGCCAACTATAGCACACCTCTATCAATTCCTTTTCTCAAATTACCACTTATGTTCTTTTCCCTTAGCTGTAATAACCAATACACTAATAACTCAAAACCCACAAGTAGATAACCATGCAACCCAATCGTAGGCGGTGGGACTCTCCCACCTAGCCTGAAGCTGCTATTACACAACTCTGGAACCCGCCAAGATTCTTTCTTCATTGTTGACATGATCTTGCACAACCAACCCATCCTATTCCTCGAAATCATTCTGTTAGCATTTCATGAACACTCTGAATCTCTAGAAACATTCACATATTCGACCTCTTACTGGATAGTCAGTAAAATCCTTCGCATAAGCTTCGCCAACCACGCGACAGCTGACCTGCTCACAAGATATAACCCATCCGTGGAAATTACATGTTGGAATCTTCCAACTACGTTGCACGGGGTACAATCACTACGACATCAATAACCTATCCTGAGCCCGTTCTCATTCACCAACTGTACCATTCTGTTCACTCCTCATTGACATCAACTAAATGTGCGACAATATCTTTCAATTCAAAGTTATATTGCATCTTTCTTCATATCAAGAAACTCTTTTTCGTTTTATCCAATCTCGCGCTGTATAATAGCCCATATTTCAAATTAAACCCGTGGACCCAATCACTGTCCACTAAAACTCCCAAATCACTCTAACCTTTTCCTCAAGGTGTGTTGTTATCATGCCATGAACCCATATGCTACTCTGCCACTCTCCCAGTTTGGTCAAACTCACTCCTTTAAGAAACTACTCGAGTTTTGCGTCTTACACCTGGAGTTCTAGAAACTTAACCACTGCCTGACACTTCCCACATGTCCGTACTTACCCTTTGCTACCCATTCGTTGCCTTAAATCAATATCTATCTTTGTAGCTCTTGAACCAATAAATCACTACTAACTTCAACCCTTTTCGAAGATCCTCCTTCTCGAGCCGTCAGCGTTATAAATACCCATTTAATCTTGAACTGTCGCACCCCGCGATCTATGACAGCCGCTTCTCCAATACTATCTCACAATATCCTTCCCTAAAGGCATATTGTAGAAGATCATAACACCGGCAAACTTATCAAATTCAATTGAGGACGATGACACCACATCGAATATGAAAATTCCACCACCCTTCAAAACACCAAGTCTCGTTACTTTATCAACCCAAACCTGAACATATATAGTCTGATTGCCTTTCCTCCACCAGAAATATAATTCTGAATATCTGAATCGTGCTCTGAGTATACCTCCTTTCAAGTCATTAACTTCCCCGACACATGGCCAGGCATCCTACCACCAAATCAGTTACTGCACGACAACCGTTCATGAGCATCATAGAAACATGTGCATAGCATCAAATATCTCAGAAGTACAGCTACTGAGCTGAAACGACAAAATATCCTTCCGCAAAGCGACGACAATAGCCCAACTAACTATGCATGGAGAAACATCCCGCACCACATCTATAGTACCATTACAATTCCTCAATTCCCTACTTATAGCAAGCGCTTTGCGTCGCGTAAGATTGAGTAAGAAAGAAACATAGGAATAAGCCTCAAAGGAATCAAACCGCACGATGAGGAATCAAGAAAGGAAGTACTCCTAACATCTATGTAGCCTCTCGAAGATAAGTCCAGACGTCTTTGTACCGATCCGCAAGACTCTACTAGACTTGCTCATGACTCGTGAGACTTAAGGGAACCTAGTGCTCTGATACCATGTTGTCACGACCCAAATTCCACTAAAGGTCGTGATGGAGCCGAACATCATTATCAGGCAAGCCAACATCAAGAAGTAAATTAAATTTTCATTTTAGTATTTTTGAAATTATTTCTTTTCATTACATTAAATAATAAATAATAAACTTCATTGAGTAAATACCAATGTCTTTCACAAATTCAAGTACAAAATAAATCCCATAGTCATCCCAGAACCCGGTGTCACAAGTGCATGAGCAATTTCTAGGAAACAAAGGTAATACAATAACCGTCCAGAATACAAATTGGACAGTAGAGAAAATACAATACAATACTTTGAAGGAGACTGTGATGGCATCTATGTCTCTGTATCAACCATGCTGTTGTGCCAACTAGGCCACTAGACATACATGTGCCTATGCAACACAAATGCATAACAAGTGTAGTATGAGTATAAAAACAACGTGTACCCAGTAAGTATCCCGTCTAACCTCGAAGAAGTAGTGACGAGAGGTCGACATCAACACTTACTAGTAGTCCAATAATAAATTACCAAAATGTGTAAAAGTATGTATTTTATAAGGTGATTCCAAACTCGAAAAGCATGAAGTACGTAAACAATTCTTTTAATAATAAGAGATTTCCAAAAATTCATATTTCATCATTTTTCAATTTACCTCAGGCCAGGGCGGAAATATCATTATTTATAAATTTCAAGGCAAGCAATACAAGCATGCGCAAATGATGCGGAGGTCGTACGACCCGATACAACATAATAATAAAATATGCACTGTCAGAGGGTCGTTCTAACCATTAGAATTGTTTAGTGTAAGAATTATTTTATCATTACTTTCTTATAATTCTATTATTATTGTTATCCTTATTATTATTACTATTATAAAATATTTTATTATAAATATTATTTTATTCTTATGTTATCTTATTATAAAGAAAACTTTTTTTAGGGCAGTTTTGGGGAGGGGCTCGAATTTGCGAACTGGGTGTCGCAAATGCGACACCTGAGGCTTAAGAGGGGTTTTGACGGTTCATTTGTAGAAAACTGAAAATTTTAGTTTGGGACTCAAGGAACAAGACGATTTAGTTCTTCCTAACTTTTCAGCTCTCAATTTCCTCACTTCTAGGTGCAATGATCAGGTAAACTTGCTAAATCCTTACATTTTCTTCTTCCTCTTCTTCTTCTTCTTCAATTATTTTCCCAAAATTAAGGGTTTGAAGTGTGTTCTTGTTTTTCTATGAACAAACACTAGAAAACTCAAATTTCATGTTGTCATTTTCTGGGTAAGGTTGGTTGAGAGTGTTAGACCAACAATTTGTTAGGAATTTGAGAGAAATCTGAGTTCCCTTGATTGTTAGAATTAGGAGAAAATTTTTGTGCCTAAATTTTGAAGTTTCTTTGCATTTCGTAGTTGTATGTGATGATTATTGCATGATTTAGTGTCCAGAGACTGTTTGGTGTGTTGTGGGCGAACTCTCACTGTGTTGACAGCCTACGCAATTGCGAAGTTTTTCTCGCAATTGCGGTACATGAGGACTTCTATCACGACCCCAAATCCTAACAGGTCGTGATGGCGGTTATCGTGGAACTAGGCGAGTCAACCATTACCTAATTACCCATTCGTTATATTATAATGTATTAATAATCAATAACAAGCAACAACAAAGCATAAAATAATTTATTTAAGTCTTTATGCCCCATAATAATTTAACAGACTAAACAACTCTCCCAAGACTGGAGTCAACATAGTCACGAGCATCTAAGAAATAAAACTAACTCTGCTAATGTCTTAATCAATTTCTATGAAATAAATACTAATACTAATAAAGGAAGGGAAATGGAAAACCTGCAGACACTGAACAGCTACCTCGAAATCCCGTAAGCTGCTGAATACCAACGAAGACAGCTACTGCTCCGAACCGGTATCTGGATCTGTGCACAGAGGCACATGAAGTAATGATGACTAGGCCAACTTACTAGTAATGAAAATAAATCTCAGTCTGAGAAATACGAAACACACAGCACAGATACACAAATTAACAAAAACAGTAAAACACCAAGTCACCATAAAGTATTCATCAAGTACATAAGTTCAAAAACCAATTCACAGAAATCCTTTGAAACAAGTATAATTTCAAATTAGCTCAGTAAAATCAGTTTGAAAAATGAAATGGATCACCGTCAAAAACTCAGTAAAATCATCATAAATCTACCCCTCGAGCCATAATAATTTCTCGTAACTATTTCCCTCAGCACCTCACCATCACTCAGTATCAGCCCATCGGGAAACCTCACAGTCACTCAGTATCAGCCCAGCAGGCAACCTCACAGTCACTCAGTACCAGCCCAGCAGGCAACCTCACGGTCACTCGGTATCAGCCCCGCGGGCATCACTCACACTCAGTAGGTACCTGCGCTCACTGGGGATGTACAGACTCCGGAGGGGCTCTTACATCCCAAGCGCTATAACAAGCCACATCATAGCATAAATCACTCACAACATTGGCCCTCGACCAGGCACATCATGGCATAAATCACTCACAATATTCGCCCTCGGCCATCCACATCATGGCATAAGTCACTCACAATATTGGTCTTCGGCCTCTCTCGTATCATAACATCCTCACAATATTGGCTCGCAACCTCACTCGGTCAGACACTCTAAACATGCCACTCGGGCCATCATTATACTGTGTTCTCGTTCCAAAATTGTGTTTCACTTTTTTTAAGAAATAATATCACAGTACTCTGAGTGTAAAAACAATTATCAAGAAAAGAGTGAGTGAAACTCATAACATATCAAGTGAGGAAAATAGTAAAAACAACCCCCAAGTGGTAAAGAGATCGGCACTAGCCCCCAAACATGACTTGCAACCCAAATTATATCAAAGTATACCAATACTATTAAGCATAGGCTTTAAAATCGGGTTCGCAACTCAGTAGTTTCCTAAAAAGGAATATATTTCCAAATTTCCAATCTTTGCATTCCAAAATAAATGAAAGGATGCATAGTCCGGGTTTCATACCCTCAGGACAGGATTTAAAGACATTACTTACCTCAAACTAGCTCGAAAAGCTACTCTGCAACCCACTTTCCTCTGGAAACAACTTCCGGGCGCTCCAAATTTACCAAGTTCAGATTTTTATCATCAAATTATACTTAAGGAATGAATTCCAATTGAAAAGTACCAAATTTAGCTCAAAACCCGAATTTAGCCAAATCCCGACCCCCGGGCCCGTATCTCGGAACTCGACAATTTTTATACCAAAATATTCTTCATCATCTCACGGGTCTGTACATATAAAGAATGCTAAAATCGGATTTCATTTGGCCCCTCAAATCGACCCCTAAAGGTCTCATAATCTAAAGCCCTAACTCCACCATTTTCTACTGATTTTCATGAATTTAACACTGATATTAAGGTCTTTAATCACCTACAGTCGAGTTTTAGGGTCCAAACTACTTACCTAAACGAAGAACACTAATTTTCCCTCTTCAAAATCGCCTCCAAGATCTATTCCCGTTTTAAAATTGTGTTAAAAGGTCTAATGGTCGCGGCGAGTTTTAATATATACTTTATGCTCAGGGGTTGCGCACCTCCGGCCCATTTCTCGCACCTGCGGTTAAATCAACCGCACCTGTGACTTTTCAATAAACGGCCTAACTCCGCACCTACGACTTCGGAGGTGCGGCCCCCTATCCGCATCTACGACCTTTTCCCTGGCCGGCCAATACTCGCACCTGCAGAGCCTTCTTCTGCTCCTGCGGGCCCGCACCTGTGATGAAACATCCGCAGGTGTGGAAATAACAGTGAATTCACCCCAGCAGGTGTTTGCTGCAAATGTCCATCTCCGAACTTCCCGTTAACTATCTGAAATCAATCCCGAGCCCGTCGGGACCCCAACCAAATATACCAACATATCATATATGATCATTCAAACTTAGTTGCACTCCCAATACACTAAAAACAACATCAAAACACCAAAATCACAACGAATTCAAGCCTAAGAACTTTGAAATTTCTAAAATCCACCAACGATGCAGAAACTATCCAAAACAACTCCGATTGACCTGAAATTTTTCAGACATATCCAAAATGACCTTACGAACCTGTTCCAACTATCAGAATTCCATTCCGCCCCCGATAGCCTATATTCCGAACACACTCCTATGTCCCAAATCACCTAACGAAGCTATCCGAGCCATAAAATCTGCATTCCGAGGTCGTTTATCAATAAGTCAACTCTCAGTTGACTTTTCCAACTCTAAGGCTATTTTTAAAGACTAAGTGACTAAATTCTCACTACAACCATTCCGATTCTGAGCCTACCAACTCTAACACATCAATAATAGTAATACCAACCTATGAAAAAGTAATAATAGTAATTATAATGCAGGTTCTACGTAACGACCGACCGGGTCGCTACATTCTCCATCTCTTAAACAAACGTTCGTCCTCGAACGTGCCTATAGTTGTTCCAAACACCACAAAAATTGCCGTGTAACCTACCATGCACATATTCGGAGGTGACCGCACGTCACTCTACCCCATATAGGTCTAATAGCACAACACAGTTGAAATTTCGAAATTCAATCTTGACCCAAAAACCTTAGAACTACATTTTCACTTCTGGATCAATTTACAAGATCAAAATCTCACAACTATAAACTGAATAAGTCCGGGCATACTGTAAAAAGTCATATCCGTAACCCAATATGAAATACCATGATACACTACATGACTCAAGCACTCGTGGCAATAACTCCTAATCACAATAGTTGCTCATAACAACCCAATACCGGTAAATAACCTCCCATCAAGCAGAGCCTTGTTCTAACACTTTCATATGCTGCCGATGATGAAAGGAAAACGGAGAATCTAGTAATTATTCGGCTGATCAGCATAAATACCACTATACCATCCAGAGCCATAACTTGTACAACTCGTGCACTCACTAACAACATCCCAAAAGCTCAATTTATAAAAAGAAGACTCACACGAGAGGACTATCCTGCCATTGACTATTACCATCACATCATCATGCTATAAGCCTGGCCCACACCGAAAAATCAGAACACACGAATCTGACACCAAGGGTCATACCTCTACCTAACTTTGCTGCAAAGCGTGATCCCATCCAACAGATGGACCACATGAAATACTCCAAGCCACCTTTCTCAAAATCACTAACCATGCAAAATTCGACATCAATTACTCAAAGTGCATTTTCACAACCCTGGGGGAAATCGGACGATACCATGCCACCCAAACCAGAAAGAACATAACCAACATGACTCAATCCAGCAACACCCAATTGGTTACCTTACTCAAATCTCACTATAGAGCCCCGCTAGAACTACACCCTATGAATATACATAACAGACGATCACAACTCCTAGAAACACCGAAAGGTAACTCATAGATCACTCCAAAACATGAATAAGCTCAATGACAATCAAATGGTACATCCCTCAATAATAGCAATTTGGGGTCAACAATTCCGACTCAGTGTAGAACACACACCCATACTAGCCTTCCAATAATTATATTCCAAATCATCTCTGGTCATCCACAACAGGTAGATAACTCTCTAAATATTCATAGTGACTGAATCATGACATATACTAATACCTGACTAGCTTTGCTCGCATTCCCGTAGTTCACAACTACAAAATAATATGTTCTTGAAAACTCCCAGTCTCAAAATCCATGAGGCGCACCAATTAATATATCTAATCCCAATTCCACCACTCAAATATATAACACACCTTTAATACTTTATCATTCCAAGAGGGACACCCCCATAATTCCTCTGTGTCACCAAGAAACCTTGAATACCAGCAGTCGATCCAACAAGAGAGTGTCGTAACACCAATGAAGCATCCTTATTCAAACACATTTCCTTAAACACATTGTCCTTTATAAATGTATACTCTCATCCAACCACGCAATAGTGGTATCCTTTACCTAATCATCTAAAACTGCCAGTTCTGACCTTTCTTCTAGAACTGAACCGTGACGTCACATACGCCACTCTCCACTATACACAAAATACCGCATACGACATGCAATCATATGATAAATATGAGAACTTCATTCTCCCTTCCTAGCCAGAAACAACTACGTACCCAACTGGCCAACAACTTTCCATTTGATACCATCTAGAAGAAAAATCACTATACATCACATGGCCCTTACGCCAGTGGAAAATATACATCTCTAACCGTGGTAGAAACCATCAAGACCTCTCCGAATCCCATTAGTACAACACCAAACCGGTAGGATTGAATCCTTCAAACACAACACGCTACGCATGCCAACAAATCCCAAGAGAATTGCTAAGAAACACCTGTCACAACTCATTACCTTATAACCACCCAAAGAACTAACCATATCCCTTATCATGCCGATCTAACCTACTACCAAGTTGTCCTATTCATCCAACTTCCCTTTGGCTTACCTTCGAATTGATACCTCCTCTTGCAACAATGCTGCAGTTCTCAATCCAGACTCACCACACGAAACCCAAGAGTGAAATATACCGTCTAAGGCTCATAGGGCGCTTAATACTCTCTCCATTATCCCCAGATCCTTTACCTTCACCTTCCTGATAATGATACGTAGAATCCAGGATAATGTAAAAATGCCACAAGTCTTAACACCCTCCAGTATAGACCTCAGTTTGTAGCCAAATATACATTTTGAAGATTACCAATTGTTACATCTATCCTCGAATCCACCAGACCCATTCTCGAGAGATATCCACTCTAGCAAACCTCAATTCCACTGATCAAACAGACTGAACGACCTGACCCGTTTGCACACTAACATACTAGGAAGTTAATCCACACTTCGAAGTAACCAAGCAAATTCATGCCCCGCACACACTACACCACTTACAATTACCACTCAATCATTCAATAGAATCCCTTTACCACTAGAGTACATTACAACTTATATTGATGAATTCCCATTACTCGAGTCATTCCCAGACTCCACCTCTGTAGGTCATAACTGATTCACCAATATATCTCGAATCGAAACCAATACAACACATAATTGTGCAATCAACTTATCATTAACAGACTCCCCCACTCGGTTCAAAGCCAAGGATCAAGACGAACAGTAACTCACAATGCACATACGATATCACCACCACAATGCCGCCATGAGATTCAACAATGTCCTTCATAAGGTAATATAACCCAAACTATCTAAGGTCTCAAATAATCTGTATACCTAGCGTTCACCATTTTAGTAGTCATGCCAACTCCCACAAGCGATCTAAACTCAAATTGCAACATATCAATTACTGATAAAGAGTACTTGCTATAAATCCGCCTAAGTATAACACAACCTCAGTACACCACGCGGAAGATAACCCCGCCTTCTTAACCTCAAACCTCAAACTCATATCTCCCAATACACTTCTGAAAATCATAGCTATCATACAATCACTATACCTTCCTACAATAGAACACAACCATTGTCTTCCATCGAGACATCCCATTAAGCAGTATAAGAACCAGAAGCTGATTGCAATACCAACACTGTAGCTGTGGTAAAGGAAATCTTGAGCTTCTGAAAACTCTACACACACTCGTCTGACCACGTGGATACCTTCACTAGACACCACGTGTCCCAATAATGCTACTGAACTGAGCCAAAAATTTCACTCTTGGAGAACTTTGCTCAAGGCTTCTCCTCCCTATATCCTCGTAACACCATCATCAATTGATGAGTATGCTACCTATGGCTACTAGAGTACGACAAGATGCCATCAATAAATACAATAACAAAGGAGTTATAACACGGCTGAATACACCGTCAATCAAATGCATGAACACTGCTGGGGCATTGGTCAGCCCAAAAGACATCACTTGGAACTCAGAACACCACAAAAAAAATCCACTTCACTCCATAACTAAACTACACGAGAGGTCCTTCAATACACTCACAACTCAAAGCCATTTTCTAACTCAATACAAAAGTCAAATACTCAATAGTTCTTGCTACATCTCCTGCCAATTCATTTTTGTCACAATCAAACACCCTGAACACATCTAACCATCGAATCACACTCACCACGTAGTCATCTAGTCACAAAGTTCCATTAATAAGGACACAAACGGACATATAAGTCCCCCAACACATGTGCTCACACAAAGGAAATCTCAGCACTTAAGCCACAGTAAAAAATCAGGCCTCAAGTCTTTCCGACTGGCCCATTATTAACATGCTAAAAATCACATCTCACCCATGGAAGTCACAAGTCGATGATGCACAACTGATACCAAGCGCTCGTGTGGACATTCGAATACATTAAAGGAATTCAAAGAGTTATGCTTTTGGCTGAATAAAAGGGATTCGCACGACAAGAATTCAAGAATGTGGAACGTTTCCTAAGGGTTCTGCAGCCTCTCGAAGATAAGTACGGACGTCTCCGCGCCAATCAACAAGACGCTACTAAACCTGCTCATGAGCGTTGAGTCCTATGCAACCTAGAGATTTGATACCAACTTGTCACGACCCCAAATCATAACAAGTCGTGATGGCACCTATCATGGAACTAGGCGACCCAACCATCAGGTAATTACCCATTTGTTATATTATAATGTTTCAATAATCAATAACAAGCAACAACAAAGCATAAAATAATTTCTTTACGTCATTACGCCCCCACAATAACCTAACAGTCTAAACAACTCTCCCAAGACTAGAGTCAACATGGTCATGAGCATCTAAGAAATAAAACTAACTATGCTAATGTCTTAATCAATGTTTATGAAATAAATACTAATACTGATAAAGTAAGGGAAATGGAGAAGTGCGGACGCTGAACAACTACCTCGAAATCCCGTAAGATGCTCAATACCAACGAGGACAGCTACTGCTCCGAACTGGTACCTGGATCTGTGCACAGAGGCACAAGGATTAATAATGAGCTAACTCAGTAGTAATGAAAATAAATCTAAGTCTGAGAAATACAAAACACACATCACAGATACACCAATTCACAAAAACAGTAAAACACCAAGTCACCATAAAGTATTCATCAAATACATAAGTTCGAAAACCAATTTCAAAAAATCCTTTGAAACAAGTACAATTCAATATATCTAAGTAAAACTCTCAGTAAAATCAGTTTGAAAAACAAAGTGGATCACCATCAAAAAATCAGTAAAGTCGTCATAAATCTGCCCCTCGGGCCATAATCATTTCTCGTAACAATTTCCCTCAACACCTCACCATCACTCAGTATCAGCCCAGCCGACAACCTCACAGTCACTCAGTATCAGCAAATAGGCAACCTCACAGTCACTCAGTATAAGCCCAGCAGGCAACCTCACAGTAACTCAGTATCAGCCCCCCGAGCATCACTCACACTCAGTAGGTACCTGCGCTCACTGGGGGTGTACAGACTCCGGAGGGGCTCCTACATCCCAAGAGCTATAACAAACCACATCATAGCATAAATCACTCACAATATTGGCCCTCAGCTAGCCACATCATGGCATGAATCACTCACAATATTTGCCCTCGGCCAGACACATTATGGCATAAGTCACTCACAATATTGGCCCTCGGCCTCTATCGTATCATAACATCCTCAAAATAATGGCTCGCAGCCTCACTCAGTCAGACACTCTCACCATGCCACTCGGGCCACCATTATACCGGGTTCTCAACCAAAAATAGTGTTTCGTTTTTTTTCAAGAAATAATATCAAAATACTATGAGTGTCAAAAGAATTATCAAGAAAAGACTGAGGGAAAATCATAACATATCAAGTGAGGAAAATAGTAAAAACAGCCCCCAAGGGGTAAAAAGATCGGCACTAGGCCCCTAACATGGCTTGCAGCCCAAATTATATCAAAGTATATCAATACTATTAAGCATAGACTTTGAAATTGGGTTCGCAACTCAATAGTTGCCCAAAAATGAATATATTTCCAAATTTCCAATCTTTGCATTCCAAAATCTGTGAAAGGACGCATAGTCAAGGTTTATACCCTCAGGACAAGATTTAAAGATATTACTTACCTCAAACTAGCCCGCAAAGCTACTCTGCAACCCGCTTGCCTCTCGAATCAACTTCCGAGCGCTCCAAATCTACCAAGTTCAGATTTTTATCATAATATTATGCTTAAGGAATGGATTCCAATTGAACATTACCAAATTTAGCTCAAAACCTGAATTTAGCCAGAACCCGACCCCCAGGCCCGCATCTCGAAACTTGACAATTCTTATACCAAAATATTCTTCATCATCTCACGAGTCCGTACATAATGCTAAAATCGGAGTTCGTTTGACCCCTCAAATCGATCCCTAAAGGTCTCATAATCTAAAGCCCTAACTCCACCTTTTTCTACTGATTTTCATGAATTTAACACTGATATTATTGTCTTTAATCACCTACGACCGAGTTTTAGGGTCCAAAATACTTACCTCAATGAAGAACACTAAGTTCCCCTCTTCAAAAACGCCTCCAAACTCTCTTCTCGTTCAAAAATGGTGTTAAAAGGACTAATGGTCGCAGAGGGTTTTAATTTATACTTTTTGCCTAGGGGTTCCGCACCTGCGGCCCATTTCTCCCACCTGCGGTACCGCACATGAGCTCAAATCCACTGCACCTGCGAATTTTCATTAAACGGCCTAACTCCGCACCTGCGACCCCCTATCCGCATCTGTGACTTTTTTCCTGACTAGCCAATTCTTGCACCTGCGGAGCCTTCTTCTGCTCCTGCGGGCCCGCACCTGCGATCAAACATCCGCAAGTGCGGAAACAACAGTAAATTCACACCGACAGTTGTTTGCTGCAAATTTCAAACTTCGAACTTCTCGTTAACCATCCGAAATAAATCCTAAACCCTTCGGGACCCCAACCAAATATACAACAATATCATATATGATCATTCAAACTTAGTTGCACTCCCGAAACACTAAAAAACATCAAAACACCAAAATCACATCGAATTCAAGCCTAAGAACTTTGAAATTTCTAAAATCCACCAACGATACCGAAACTATCCAAAACAACTCTGATTGACCTGAAATTTTGTAGACATATCCATAATTACCTTACGAAACTGTTCCAACTTTTGAAATTCCATTCCGACCCCGATAGCCTGGCTTCCAGTGCCGACCGGAAAACACCAAACACTAACTTTCGCCAATTCAAGCCTAATTCTACACCGGTCGTCACAAAAATATTCCAAAAACACTCCTAAGTCCCAAATCACCTAACGAAGCTATCCGAGCCATAAAATCTGCATTCCGATGTCGTTTACCAATAAGTCAACTCTCAGTTGAGTTTTCCAACTCTAAGGCTATTTTTAAAGAGTAATGACTAAATTCTCACTACAACCATTCTGATTCCGAGCCTACCAACTCTAACACATAAATAACAGTAATACCAAACTATGACAAGGTAATAACAATAATTATAATACAGGTTCTATGTAATGACCGATCGGGTCGTTACAACATCGCATTTCCGAAGAAGAATGTCGCAATTGCGACTTCAAAGAGCGAATATTTGCACTTTTTGAAATTTTTGAAAATTTTTATAATTGTTGTTTCAATTGTCCAATCACTCTTTTTATATCCAAGATTCATTTTGCAACATATTTCATGGCTATACTCCATTTTCATTTCTATGATATGTTTTGCAGGCCCATATATTGAGAATGAGTTATGACTCCACTGAATAATTGCCCGGAAGTCCCATAGAACTTGAGGACAACTACGACTAACACAGATTCTTATCACGAGGGTGCAATGAACGGTATTACAATGAGCTAATCACAAAGAAGTTGCTCCCTAAGAGTCGAATAAAGATTGAAAAAGTTGAGCAATGTCTTCTTCAGTTCTACCGGAAGTTTGTTGCTATGGGCTGGATTTGTTTCACCCCTCCACCTTGCAGGGAAATGAGCAGTGGGTGAGGGAGTCCTATGCGGATCTCCCTGCCATAAACATGAAAAATACGAAGGTGAGGATTCGAGGAAAGATGGTACATTTTGGGGCAGAAGCGGTGAACAAAATCTACCACCTCCCTGACCACGACATGGATCCGTTACGTGAGAAAAATAATCTTCCAGGGGATTGGTTGGCTTCTAAGATATTAATGGGTGTGGATGTTCCTTGGGCATTGGATAAGAAATCAATCACCTCCCAAGAGTTTACCGTTGAAGCCAAGATATGGCTAGATATTGTGTGCAACCGTGTCTCTCAAGCGTCCAACATCTAGAATGTACCCATACTGAGAGCAGTGATGGTAGCTTGTATCCTTGACGGCATTGCACTCAACGTTGGCGACATTGTCGTCAGTGAGTTAAATGATTACCTTTACCTGGGTGGTAAGTCACTTATATTCCCATATCTTATTACTGAATTGTGCCAGGTAGCTGGGGTGGAGGAGGATCCAGGGGACAACTGGGTAGAGGCGGGTAGGCCTATCCACCCCTTGAAGAAAAGAAGATAGGGTGGAGCTGTCAAAAGCAAGAGGAGAAAAGTGGGATTGCTTCCTTAGGCTGAGCAGGTTAGTCAGCCTTCTCCCTCCACCGGTGGCCCATTTTCTGTGCTTTCTGAGGAGATGAGGCAGGTTCGCGAGCTAGTATCTCGACTTCCACATGGCCCGGAGGAAACACCTAAGGGGCCTTCTGCACATATTTCACAGAAATACTTCATGAAATACCTTGAGGATCAGAAAAAATAGGGGGCTCAATTGAAGCAGCTAGAGAAGGCGTACGCAGATTTTGCCACGGAACTGGTGGCTTGAGTACTTCTCATGCTAAGTTGGAAAGTGCACATGCACGGTAGAAGAAGAGGGAGAATAATAGAGATAAGTTCTTTGTTCTCATGTGGAAGGGTGTGAAGGGGTTGTTTAAGGTGTTGAAGCCTCAGGAGCCATTTCCCTCGACTGAGCCGGAGGAAGAGGATGATGTTCCAGTCCCTGGACCGAGCAGGAGAGAGAGAAGAGGGTGACAGGTTCTGACAGTGAGGGGAGTACATGATGCAGTATTCAGGGGGAGCACTATTCACCGTTTTCACATTACTTGTTAGATTTCAGGTTGAGGTGGCCTCTTTGAATAACTGTGATTTTGGATGTAAATATTTCTTTACTTTCTTGTAGTTTTGGTGCTGGGATTTGGTTCTTATTTTATGGTGACAACCTAGTTTCTAATTTATCTTTTAGGTGAATTGGTATTCTGTTTATCATGTTATTTGTTACATTTTTATTATGTGACACTGTCTGGTTCTCGTGTGGATGGTTATGTTGAAATTATGCAGAGTATGTTTTTTTTGGGCGGTGAGATCCTTGATAACTAGTTGATGTTTTCTCTTTTTTTCTATATGTCCTTGATGAGAGATAGCTACGTAGCTTTCTTTCAGAGAATTGTTCTTTTAGCGTGGTTATAATTTTGTTAATTAGAAGGAATGTAAGATTTACATTAAGGTTGTGCCCATAGGCTGACTTGGTGGCTTGCTTAGTGCCAACATGATTTATTTTTGTACTGACTTGTGGCTTGTTTTTTAAAGGAAAGAAATGGTTGAAGCAGGGACTATTATCACATAATCTTCCGTATGAATTCTTGCTCTTATATTCACACAATAGTTTCTCAGGTTATATGTGGTTCCCTTTTGAGATTCACTGATTCCACTTGAGTTTTCACGTTCCATGAGTGTGGTTATTTATTGGAAGTTTTCTTGCATCATCTGTGGTTCAGGACTGGTGTTGTGGGAAAACCTGATATGTTGGTCCGCGGGAGAAAAGCACGCATTCCCGCCATTTGCAAGTGAGTAGAAGGATTCATTCAATGTTAGAGGTAACAAGATCCGCACGATAGAGTAGAAGAGGATAAAAATGGAGTTTGTTCCTAACTTGATAGCCTCTGAGAGATAAGTATAGACGTCTCCGTACCGATCCTTCAGACTCTATTAAGCTTGTTCATGAATTATGAGACATAAGCAACCTAGGGCTCTGATACCAACTTGTCACGACCCAATTTCCCAACCCTCGAGATCGTGATGGCACCTACACTGCACTTGCTAGGCAAGCCAAGGTTAAAATTTACTTAGTTAATTTCTGTTAAAAATCCATTCAGCCATAACAAAACAATTCAAAATAAATGAAGCTTTATTACTGCCATTTGCATAATTCCACAAATAAAATAATAATTGAATAATCAAACCGGGCCTCTAACTAAATAACTAATAAGTCCATCCAGGGCCTGGTGTCACAATTCACGAACTACTAGGAATGCTACAAAAAATGGGCTAAGGGAATTGTATATCGGTTTTGGGAGAAGTAAAACAGTGTCGGAAAATAAGAGAAGACTCCAGGAATCTGCGGATGCTAGCAGATCTACCTCGTGTCTCCGAGCAATGATGTCAGCTACTAAAATCTCCTAACTCTGACTAGTACCTGGAACTGCACAAAAGAGTGCAGAGTGTAGTACCAGTACAACCGACCCCATGTATTGAGTAAGTGTCGAGCCTAATCTCGACGAAGGAGTGACGAGGCTATGGCGGGGCAATTATAACTTAACCTGTAACAATACATATAATAAAGCAAGAAAACAATTCTACACAAACAAGAAAGACATACTGCAACAGTAAGTACAATAACTCAGTCGCCTATTCCAACCGTCAGTTGTAACCAAAATCTCACATAGATTTCCAACACTTCCAGTGATATGACTTTCAGAATCAAAGTAAGTACTAAATACGAAAAATAATAGAGTAAAACAGTAAGTTTTCAAATCTGTAAGTTTCAAATCATTGAGTATCAAAAACCAGTAAAACATTTTTTTCAAATCCAGTAAAATATAAGTGTCCACCCTTATCAATTACTTGTTGCGGCGTGCAACCCGATCCCACCTGTCCACCCTTATCGCTATCATTTATTTCACCTGTCCACCCTTATCACTATCATTTATTTCACCTGTCCACCCTTATCACTTTCATTTATTTCACCTGTCCACCCTTATCACTATCATTTATTTATTTATCAAAACTTTAACAATTCAAGCCAAGCCTTTCACAACAATTTTATGTCAACAGTTGTAAATAGAAAACAGTATAGCTCGTAAGCTTTAACCAATATCATTTTCACCAATGAAACCAACCAGAATATATAGTCTTTTTGTACCATGACATAATCAATAGAACAACCAACACTTTTAACACACTTGCAACAACAATTGGCAATAATCTAATGAAACCAAAAGGGATCATGTTAAAAAACCGGGAAGCAGATAAATGGGAAACGGAAAAGGGATCATGTTAAAAAACCATTTAGTAGCGCATAGGTACTTGTCACCTCACCTATACACCACACACAAGCAATTTCACATAACAATCAAGTTGGGGATTCCTATTCCCTTAAAGTCAAGGTTAAACCAAAACTTACCTCGATGTCAGAGGCAAATCGCTGCCCTAGCACAGCTTTTACTTTAGAATTTGCCTCTATTCTGCATAAATCTAATCACAATTGGTTCACCATCATCAATTATAGCCTAAAGGAATCAACTTTATTGAAAAAAAAATGTTTCTCCTAGGTTCTTCTATCCAAATTCAAAAACCGACCCCGTACCCGCTTGGTCTAAACTCGAGGTTCCGACCAAAACCCGTTTATCAAATCTCCCCCGAGCCCGGATATGTAATTAGTATTGGAATCCGACCTCAACTCGAGGTTCAATAACCCAAATTTTGAAATTCCTAAGTTCTACCCAAGAATCCCAATTTTTACCATGAAAAATCTTGATTCTAAGTTGAAATCTTGTTAAAAGTTGCTTAAGGAATGAAAGGAAATAGTTAAAGATCACTTACTAATGATTTAGAGAAGTTTGGGTCTTTGAATAAACGCCTATGGAGGTTTAGGGTTTGAGAGAATTTAAAAATGGGTGGAAATCCCATAAAAATCTCATTTAATAGGCTGCAGATGTCGCATTCGCGACCCGGAGTTCGCATTTGCGACATCTGGCACCAGCAATTTTTCTCCGACAATAAAATGGGCATAACATCCTCATACGATGTCCAAATTCGATGATTATTTTTCCTATGGCTCCGTAATTACGATACGGATCAAATGGTTCAATAAAAACTAAATTTGGAGCTCATTTTCTTAATGTGGTATCATTTATGCTTGAAGAGACGACGATGAAGCATAAAAAACAAGCGCAACATAGCCTAAACCTATCCAAAACTGACCTAAGAACTCAGGGCTCAAAACCAAACACGCACGCAAGTCTAAAAAAATCATACGGACTTGCTCGTGCGATCAAATCATCCACATAGCATCAAAAGTACAAATATATCCTCAAAACTCATGATTTTCTCAAGAACACATAATTTTTTTTCCAACTTTTCAACTTGATGTCCGAATTACATCAAATCAACTCCGATTCTCATGAAACTTCACAGATATGACCTAAATAATATGACAAACTTATTCCGAGCTATGGAACAAAGATACGGGCCTGATATCATAATTTTCACATATTATTTCATTTCTTTATTTCTTGAATTAATCAGCAGACAATTTTCTTCATAAATTGTTTTCTAAGTCTAGGGACCTCGAAATTCATTTTCGGGCACACGCCCGAGTCCCATATTTTACTCCGGATCTCTCGGGATCGTCGGAACACAGATCCGGGTACGTTTACTCAAAATGTTCACCGAAGTCAACTAAAATCAAAGTTTAACTCTAGAAATTTCTATTTCTCGTATTTTTACATAAAAGCTTTCCGGATTCGGTCCCGGACTGTGCACACAAATCGACGTAATTAAAATTAGTATTTTTAAGGCTAATGAGCCTGGAATGGAGTCTTAATCCTAATTTTGCAGCAGCGGTCAACCAGTTGCATCTGCGGTCTCGCAGGTGCGACCAAAGCCTCGCACCTGCGAAATCCTCCTACCTAGCACGACTCCTCAATTGTACCCTTCTTTTCCGCATCTGCGCCTTCACAAGTGCGGACATGTCCTTGCACTTGCGCTCCCAGACTTCTCTCACTCTGGCCAAACCGTACCTGCGACCAATGACTTGCTCCCGCGACCTCGCACCTGCGGCCTTTATTGCGCAGGTGTGATCGCGCCAGATATCAGTTGCTTCAGCCTTTCCTAAAATTCCCATTTTGATCAGTTAACCACCTGAGGCCCCCGGGACCCCGTCCAATCGCACCCACCAGTTCCAAAAACAAAGCACATCAAACAACGCCAAAACCACGAATCACACTCAAATTCAAGCTTGATGATCTTTAGAACTTTCAACATCAACATTCGATGCCGAAACCTATCAAATCACGTCCAATTGACCTCTAAGTTTACACACAACTCACATTTGACATTATGGACCTACTCCAACTTCCGGAATCGGGATCTGACCCCAATATCAAAAGTCCTCTTCCGGTCAAACTTCTCAAAAACATTCAAATTTCTAACTTTGTCCAAATTACTCCAAAATGACCCACGGACCTCTGAATTTACTTATGATCGCGCTCCCATTACCAGAATCACCATACAGAGCTATTCCAAGACCCGGAATCCCAAAAAGACATCGATAATACTAAAATGCACTTCAACCTGAATTTATGAATTTCTTCCAAAATGCAAACTTCCACAATAGACACCGAAACTCTCTCAGGTCATCCAAAACCGGATCCGAACATACAGCTAAGTCTGAAATCATCATACCAACCTGCTAGAACCTCCAAATCCAAATTCCGAGGTCGTTTACTCAAAGATCCAACCTTAGTCGATTCTTCCAACTTAAAGCTTCTAAGATTAAAATTCTCTTTACAAATCAACTTCAAAACTCCCCGAATTCAATTCCGACCATGCATACTAGTCATAATACCTGAGGTGAAGCTGTCATGGACTCAAACTGTCAAACAATGCGCTAGAGCTCAAAATGACTTGTTGTGTCGTTACATTCTCTCCCACCCAAACATACATTCGTCCTTGAACGTGCTAAGAACTATGTTGGAGTTGTCCAAAATCACTGTTTAACACTTCGTGCAACTGCCCGTGCCACCACAACTCAGTTGAGCACTTTAGCTCGATCCAATTTGAAGATATCCTCTTTCATTTAGGAAAAATCCTTTGAGCCCAGTTCTAATATCCAAAATTCTCTGCCAAGCCTGTTTCACCCATACGAACACCGTATCAGTCACCACATGATGCACCATAACATTACTTCTTGCTAAATCCCCACCTTGCGCCACTTCCTTCACAGGACCGTAATAACATTCTCTAATGATAATAGCCGAAATTCCACGAATTTGATGCTCCCAATGCGTCTAATGACCTATATACATCTTGCCCCAACTTTTGCATGACCACCACGACGAAAGATGTGTAGAATTTCATTACCAGTTGTCGAGTCGACAAATCATTAAGTTTGTACTCCTGACAAGAGCCATCACCTCATGCTGAATTAAATAATGACATTTTATCTTTAATACACTTCATATAATCTTATTGCAACGATCCAAGATCCAATAATCTTGTCTCAACCGGTACAAACTACTCAGGTCGTAGGCCACCCCAGACATGATCAAAAGTCGCATATGATGCCACAATGTGCCAATAGGCCACATCATGAACGTGATACGTAAGGAAAACGAACTCTGGAACGGACTACTCAACGCACGCACTAATATGAACTTTCCTCAGAATATGGGAAATAAAACACACAAAAATAGAATATAGAAAATCGTACTTAACATCACACTATTGCAGCGTGCAACTCGATCCAAATAACATACCCGTGGCGGCGGGCCACCCCATCCACACATAAAATTCACATAAGGAGATACACACCGAGCTAAATTGATCATTACTATAAAATACTGAATATCGCTCACAAGCAACGCTAAGTGCACAATACCATCCCTGGGAAGACATATAGCGCCACAAGCTAAAAAAACTAAACCACAACTAAGGTGCGATACATGATCTTAATCTCACGAGCCATCCTGCTCACATAACACCATCTCTTAGCGGAATCTCAACACATAAGAAAATTATCAAGCAGTTTTATAACTCACACGACACAATATAGTATTACATGAAATAGCAAACACCGAAATAACATCGAACGTTCTAATAATCCTCCATGAGGAGCGCTATACTGGAATAACTACATCTGGCCTGATATAGAGTCCATATTCATATTTAAATCCATCCACAGACCTCAAGCCGATTTTGATCACACCGTACTAGGCTAATAACCTTTCGCGGGTCCCTAATTACCTCTTTTTCCCATAACACACAAGAACAACCATCATAACCGGAGCAAACCCCCACAGTCCACAACCCAACAAGCAGAGTGCCCTTCAGGCATAAATTCTCAAATTAACGATATCACCACAATCTCTATACTTGGTTCTAATCCTCGATCAATGAAGTGACTATATGTCACGCTTATACAATCTTCCCGTTGTCACGCTCCCACGACCTTCCACACAAGGTTACAAGTCTGCACGTCATACCACCGGCCACACTAACACTGTAAACCAAACCAAGAATCAATAACCAGGATGCAAAGCCTCTGTCACAAAACACCGATCTCAGGTGACGTTGAAGAAAATACAAGCTTACACTAAACATTCAAATCCCTTTCCTGCTCATCCGAGTTCGTGACATCCATGCAAATACCGAACCGCAACCCTAGTCCTGACTTTCAAATTTCACACCACTCACTGCACCTAACATGCCAATATGCGATAGTACAAGAATCTCATCATAACTTCCGAACCACTAATAAGGTAAACACTTCATCATATAGAAAGTTTCTACTTAACTCATCCCAAGAGAACCATAACAACATACGATTGAATTCTCCTAACCGTAGAATATACAAATCCTCAAGTATTAGTGTAAACCCCTATTGCCCTTCCAGGATCTACCTACACATAACAAGCCATAATCCAAATTACTCCCAAGTAAAACCATTTACGGCGGCCGTCAAACCTCGCACGTACCGCCACAAATCACATGCATAATCTAGTCATGTTCGAGGTACTGATCACTGCCACCATCATGCCAGTTCAACCATGGCTAACCAATCTAAGTTCTTCTAATTTATTCAAATTTTGTCTTAGAGATAATAATAGCTATATTCCTTACATCAAAACCTAAATCCGCACTCATCTTGAGGGGCCTTATTCCACGAGACCACATTGTCTCAACCCATGAACCATTTCATACCCTCCTTGCACGTACATTCGTATTTTCAACTGATACACCCATTATGATAGATCCTCTATAAATCCGAAGTCATTTTCTCTTTTCCCGCTAAATGCTACTCTGCAAGTCAAAAATATCATAGAACATTCCATGCCTCTTATCGTAATCCGCTACAAATGCTCGATTCTTAACCATACCGCGGGTTTGAAATCCTTAGGTACCGCATTTTAACCTCTGAATTCACTAGGACCGTTGTTGAGAGTCACCCACTCTAGTTTGGTCCCGAATATAATCAACTAGAAGGATCCGCTGGCACATGAACACCTATCTTAATAAAGCACCCAACTAAATCACTTCCTTTGTAAATCACCTTTGTACGCAGCATAAATCCTGAATTTTGTCTGAAGCTCGAACATGAGTCGATAAGGCCAACTACAGCACACCTCTGTCAATTAATTTGCTCAAATTACCACTTATGTTCTTTTCCCTTAGCTGTAATAACCGATACGCCGATAAATCGAAACCCCACAAGTAGATAACCATGCAACCCAATCCTAGGCGGTGGGACTCTCCCACTTAGCCTGAAGCTGCTATTACACAACTCTGGAACCCACCAAGTTTATTTCTTCATTGTTTACATGATCTTGCACAACCAACCTGCCCAATTCCTCGAATTCCTTCTGTTAGCATTTCATGAACACTCTGAATCTCTAGTAACATTAACATATTCTACCTCTTACTTGATAGTCCGTAAAATCCTTCGCAGAAGATTCACCAACCATGAGACCGTTGACCTGCTCATAGGAGATAACCCACCTGTGGAAATTACATGTCGTCATCTTCCAACATCGCCACACGAGGTAGAATCACTACGACATCAATAATCTATCCTGAGCCCGTTCTCATTTACTTACTATACCAGTCCGTTTGCTCCTTATGGACATCAACTAAATGGGCAAAAATATATTCCAATTTAAAGTTATATTGCATCCTTCTTCATATCAAGGAACTCCTTTCTGTTGTATCCAATCTTCCGCCATATAATAGCCCATATTTCAAATTAAGCATGTGGACCGAATCACCGTCCACTAAAATTCCCAAATCACTCTAAACTTTTTGTCAAGGTGTGTAGTTATCCTGCTACTGAACTCATATGTTACTCTTCAGCTCTCCCACTTTGGTGAAACTCACTCCTTTAAGAAACTACTCGATTTTTGCTTCTTACACATGGCCTTCTAGAAATTTAACAATCGCCCGACACATCCCACATGTCCTTCCTCATCCTTTGCTACGAAGTTATTGCCTTAAATCAATATCTATCTCTGTAGCACTTGAATCGATAGTTCGCTACTAACTTCAATTCTTTCTGAAGATCATCCTTCTCGAGCCGTCACCATTAGACATTCCCATTCAATACTGAACCGTCGCACCCCGCGATCTCTGACAGTCGCTTCTCCAATACTATCTCACAATATCCTGCCCAAAAGGCAAATTGTAGAAGATAATAACACCGGCGAACTTAACCCATTCAATCGAGGAAGACGACACCACATCGCAGATAAGAATTCCACCACACTTGAAAACACCAAGTCTCATTACTTTATCAACCCAAACTTGAACATCTATAGCCTGATTGATTTTCCTCCACCGGAAATATAATACCGAATCTCTGAATCATGCTCTGAGTAGACCTCCTTTCAAGTCATTCACTGCCCCGAAACATGGGCAAGCATCCTACTATCAAATCAATTATTGTGCGCCAACCGTTCGTGAGCATCATAGAAACCGGTACATAGCCTCAAAGCACTTAGAAGTACAGCTACTGAGCTAAAATGACAGAATATCCTTCCGCAAGGCGACAACAATAGCCCAATAAACTATGCAGGGAGAAACAGCTCGCACCACATCTATAGTACCATTACAATTCTTCAATTTCCGATTTATAGCATGCGCTTCGCGTCACATAATATTGAGCAGTACAGAAACATAGGAATAAGCCTCAAAGGAATCAAACCGCACGATGAGGGATCAAGAAGAGAAGTACTCCTAACAGTCCTGCAGCCTCTCGAAGATAAGTACAAACGTCTTTGTACCGATCCGCAAGACTCTACTAGACTTGCTCATGACTCGTGAGACCTAGGGGAAACTACTGCTCTGATACCATGTTTTTACGACCCAAATTCCACTAAAGGTCGTCATGGCGTCGGACATCACTATCAGGCAAGCCAACACCAAGAAGTAAATTAAATTTTTATTTTAGTATTTTTTAAATTATTTCTTTTCAATACATTAAATAATAAATAATGAACTTCGCTAAGTAAAAATTGATGTCTTTAACACATTCAAATACTAAATAAATCGCATAGTCATCCCCGAACCCGGTGTCACAGGTGCATGAGTAATTTCTAGGAAACAAAGGTTATATAATAACCGTCCGGAATACAAATTGGACAGTAGAGAAAATACAATACTCTGAAGGAGACTCTGCTGGCTGTGGGTCGTTTCTTGACGTGCAGCTCACCTAATTCTCTGTGTCAACCATGCCGCTGCACCAAACTTTGCCACTAGACATACATGTGCCTGTGCAATAAAAATGCACAACAAGTGTAGTATGAGTACAAAAGCAACGTGTACTAAGTAAGTATCCCGTCTAACCTCAAAGAAGTAGTGACGAGAGGTCGACTTCGTCACTTACTAGTGGTCCAATAATAAAATACCAAAATGTGTAAAAGTATGGATCTTATAAGATGATTGCAAACTCGATAAGCATGAAGCAGGTAAACAATTCTTTTAACAATAAGAGATTTCCAAAAATTAATATTTCATCATTTTTCAATTTACCTCAGGCCAGGGTGGCAATATCATAATTTAAAGGCAAGCATGCGCAAATCATGGAAGTCGTTGATGCGTGGCTAGAATGCATGATTTTAAGCATTATATACCTTGCATTTTATGTGTTTTAATGATAAAATACACGTCATATGTGCTTAACGGGGTTTATTTTATGTGTAGGTGAATTGTAAATGGAA